>QJNY01000270.1:0-108847 GCA_004155945.1 Monosporascus sp. mg162
TTTTTTTTTTTTTTTTTTTTTTTTTTTTTCATGGCGGCAGCTGTTATAACGTAAGCTATACAGCCGTATATTCGTAGGTAGGCTTATTAAAGCTTCCGATTAAGCATTACAACGCCGTTTTTGTACGCCAGGTAAATGTAGTAAACCTCGTATAAGCTTTGCCAAAAAAGTACGTATTTGGAGGTACGGTTATATAAATATACTACAACTTTGAAAATATATACGATTAAAAACGAAGGTAACTTAACGCCATTTCGTATTATAGTCGTTTTCTTCTTAATTATACCCCCTAAGCGTTCTGCACTTCTGTTTTAAGCCTAGGTATGCGGTATTAAAGGCTTAAGTCTAATATTAAAAAGAAGCGACTGGAGCATATTTCGAAGTTAATAATTTTTTAAGATCTCGTTGTTATATTCGAACATTTGCAAAAAAACCTTATCCTGGTTCTTTAGAATTCTTAAAGGTACCGAAACGTTATAATTAGTATATCTCGCTTTCGAATTTTAAAGTAAATATCCTAAATAAAGCCTAAGTATCTATCGGTGGCAAACATAACGTATCTATATCCTTTAAGGTTTTTTTCGAAGTTTATAAAGTCGATAGCGATTTTTTGTCCTAATCGGAAAGCTCCCTTTTTCGGCTCGCGGCGTATTAGCCTTTTGGCCTTCGTCTTATTATATACTTGGCATTCGACTGTTATAAAACCCTTCAGGCGGATTCCTTGTGCATGGGATTATAACTGGGCAATTATTTCGGGCTTTAAATATCCTAGTTTTAGGTGTTAAATCGTACCGTTACCGATTTGTGGTGGTTTCGCTATATATATATTAACGTTTTGTTTACAAGTTAATAAAGCTACATAGATAACTATTGCGTTAATATTTTCGATAACCAACTAATTAAACTTATTTATTAACGTAGCAACTACCTAATCGTATTTATTTCGAATAAAAATATTGGTTTTTCTGTTATTTTACCAGTACCCCTTTTTTCGGAATTGCCGGAAAGATACCAGGTTATATGCGAAGTTTTCGCAGTAGGTTACGTCGTACAAACGTAATACTTTCGTACTGTTAAGGCTTCGAAATACTACATTAACCTTTTCGTATTCTTTAATCGGTACGAAGTTATTGCTTACGTACACCTCGTCGCCTTGTATAATTAATTTAAAATTCAAAAACCTGCTGATAAAGTTAAAAATATATATCGTAAACCTTAAATCCAAAATAGATGAGTTTCTTAAAAGGTAAAACGTAACGTTTATCGCATTGCGTTAATTAAAAATCAAAAAGTACGTTAAGATTCGCCCTACTCCTTATAGGAATTAATCGATTTCTTAAGTAATTAGCTTATTTATAAATTTTAATAAACGTTTAATTTCTTTTTTTAAAAATTAATCGGAAGCAATCCGATATTGGACGTATATAAATATCCTATAGTTAAATCGGAACCGTTTTAGAACTTTGCCAGAGAATGCATAAAAGTATTAAGGTAATATATAGTAAAAGCCTAAACAGGTCTTATAACAAATACCCGGCGCGTCGGATTTCTGTCGCTTTTTTTTACTTCCGCTTCAGTCCGTTTGAAAACCTTTACGATTGCTACGTTTCGACCTACGTCCTTAGGCCCTTCCTTGCGGTAAAAGGTTAATGATTTTGGTATTTTCTTAATTAGGATCGCCCTAATTAAAAAAACCTGCTAAAATCCCTAAAAAGGTCGGAAACGTTACCTTAATATTTCGTAATATGAATGGGAGATGGGTTAACGTCTAATAATCCAAAAGGTTAGTAATTACCTTTTGGTAATTGATCGTACCGTTATTGATTTCGGCTTTTTTTACTATTTAGAAGATAATCGTCCAGTTTTCTATAATTAGAGCCAAAGTTATATATAAGTCGTTAACCTATATAGTCGTTATTTTCGTTTCTGGAACGCTATGGCGTTATCCTTGGGCCATTATTTCCTGCTACTTTACGATTTATTCGTTTAATTTCTTCGTTAATTTCGAGGTTTACTTTAATCGTTTACAGTATTTTCGTTAGGTACTATTTATAAGACTGCTGTTATACATTTTACCGGATTCGGCCAAAGTAACGTATTACTCTCTTAGGTTTTTTTCCTAAAAGAAAATTCGTTTTTTTAATCGCTGGAGATACCGACTCCAAGACTTATTTCGTAAGGTCGTTAATCTTTTTGTAGAAGTTTTTCTACTTCCGATCTTCGTAAATATATATCGCAAAATTTTAAATATAAGCTTGTTTGCTTTTTGTCGTTATCTTAAGCAAACTTGTTAAATAACCCGTATAATCGATTTTTTCGGCTTTTATAATTTCTTCGGAAAAGAAACTAGCTGCTCGCGTTATTATTTAACGAAATCGTCTTTTCGGATAAGAAGTTATATCGGGTTTCGTAGGTTCGACAGGCCATATATTATCCTAATTAAGGTCGATATAACGCCAAATACGAAACGCGTACGCTTTGGATTGGAATTCGCCTTTAAAACGGTTCCAGTCTTTAAGTTCTTTATAGATAACGGAGAACGTTAACGGTACGGTCGCCATTATAGATAATGGGGTATATAAGTAATTGTTATTAATGTATAGTTTATATCGTTTTAACAGCAATTAATTAATTAATAATAATGCGAATTAAGCGATTAAGACTTTTAATTGTCAAATATAAGAGACATCAGTTATATTGTATTAAATAACTAGCTGCAGGCGCTTTAAAACGCGCACTCTTCTTTTTATAGAGTTTAATCACGGAAACTATATGTTCCGATCAGAGGGAGAAATTCCATATATAGGGTGCTAATGCACCCCCTGCTAGCTGACAGGTTGCCTCCAATATAAAACCTTAGGTCACGTAACATGGATCCGAATGGATCTACGGATCTAAACGGATTAATGTGGTATAAATCCGAAAGGATTATAGCAGATAGATCCGGAAGGATTCTTGGATTTCAAGAGATCTTATTTAAGATATATACGTTTATTATTTCTTATAGCCTAAGTAATAGCAGCTTATAATATAACTTTAATTACTTGAATTTATATCGGTTATTACTAAACGTAATTATAGCTTTATTACTTAAACTTTTACGATATTACTGCTAATATAAACCGTACGATTTAAATTTAATAATTAGTTAAGCTTATAGCCGTTATACGGTATAAGCTTTTGTTTAGTAATACCGTTGAATTTTAAGCAATATTTAATATTATTAAAATGTCGACCAACGCCGAAGCCACCGTTTTTACCATTATTTAGCAGCTGAAAAACGCGTTTAGCAGTTTAAGGCTTATATTTAGTAACTTATTGCTTAAATTACTGCCGTTTCAGCCGACTTAATGCTAGTAATTACCTTAAAACTTGAGGTTAAAAAGTCCGAACTTTACGATAGTACTGGAAACGTTTAAAGTTTTTTAACTTAAGCCAGAATATATTTACGACTAAAAATAATCGAAGGCAAAATTCATAAAACCTTTATTATCGCAAAGTTCCTTAAAAGAAATGCTTTAATTTAGTTCGAACTTACGTTGTAAAATTACCTAGAGAATACGGAAAATAACCAGGACACGGTTATTAAAAAGCTTTTTAAAAGTTGCCTTAATTTCGAATAAAAGGTTAAAAATAATTTCAATAACCTAGACGCAAAACGAAAAGCTGCATAAAACCTTTTACGGCTTAAATAAAACGGACCAGCTCTTAAATATGCCGTCGAATTTAGAAACTTTATATCCAAAGTCGGATGGGTCGACGACGAAGACGATCGATATTTTTTACAAAAGGTTAAAAAACGATATTAAAAACGAAATTATCAAAATCGAACGACCTAACGCATTAGACAAATATATCGTTAAGGCTGTAAAAATCGATAATCGACAGTTTGAACGATGACAGGAACGACGAAAATAATTTGCCCTACGGTTCAAATTTTAAGAAACTAACCTAGGTCGAAGGTACTTTATACCTTGTACTTTTTATAAAACTTGACCAAAACCTATAAAACTAAGGGTTATTTAATCGAAAAATAAAAAATCCTTTACCTGCTATAACTACGGTAAAGCCGGATATATTACGCGAAAATATAAAAATCTGAAAAAGGTATATTAAGCTTTAATTCTTAAAAATAAACATAAAAAGGAACCTGGTAACCGAAAGACGATTAACATAATCCGCGTTAAAAATAATGATAACCCTTTACTAAAAATGCGACAGGGGATAAAAAAAGCGAAAATATTAACTTAAGCAAAAACTAAAAAAGCCAAAGAAATTAAATTTATTAAACTTATTGTTACTTAATAGCTATAAAAGTACGAAAGATGGAAAAAGCTAAACGACGATAAGCTACCTATTTACGCGTAGCAGAAACGACAGCAGAAAAATAACCAGTTAATGCTTAATGCATAACTAAAGAAATACCGAAAATGGGACGAGAATTTATGCTTAGGAAAGCCCGATTGGCACGGGAAGCTTTGCACGGTCAGCTGTCGACGACCGCAATACGAAATATACGAAAACGAGAAAGCATATATCGCGCGACGAATTACGCGTATATAGCAATAAGGCTTTAATTTCAAGAATCGAACTAGAAGCGACCCCAGAAACCAAAAATAATACCGCTATATACGAAAAATAGCAATAATAGAAGAAATCGACGAACTAGCAGCAACTAGAAGCTGGCCAGGCAAACACTGCCTTATAGATAAACCCTAGTACTACTACGAATAATATGATTTCCAAACGCAGAAAAAATTAATCCAAAACATAATAAAAAAGTACTGCTAGAAAATGATTACCGATTTACAAATTTAGCTAGCTTTTACGAAAAACCTAAAAAAGCGATTAACTATTATTATTATTATTATTATTATTATTCATACGCCGTATCGTCCTTAGAGCATACGGTACTCTTACTATATATGTATATATTTCGTACGGTAAAACCAAGGGAAAGTCCAAGAGAAAAACTCGTACGTTACGGTTACGTTACGTTATAAAAACGTTATCGATACGTTTTTTACCGTTCTGTCGTTAAGAATTTACCTTTTTAATTAACTTAATTATTCCGGTACGGTACCGTATTACGGTAAGGAAAAAAACGATCCTGTTAGTTTTTTAAGTACGCTGTTATACCGTTTCGGATTTTTAGAAATACCTTTATTATTTCCGAAATAGGTTAAAGTAAAACTAAAAAAAAAAGAAAACGATAAAAGGCTATTTTTATATAATTTCTTAAAACGTTGCCGCGGTAAATACGGTACTTTACTGCTGTCAGCCCGAGAAAAGCCCGGGAAAAACCTTTACGTTTTATTATCTGTAACTTTCTTAACGAAAAGCTTAAAGTTTTTCGGTACGTTTTTCGCGTTTTAGGAAATTTGTTTGCCTTAAAAATATTTAAAAATAAATAAATTTTCCGAATAACGTGCCAGACAAGCTTGCGAGCCGGATAAGCTCGCGAGCCAATTTTTGGCACCTCGTAACAACCAACCTAAATAACTTAACCACAACATATCAAATTGATTTTAATCAATCGTATTCTTTTTCGCAGACCGTATTTACAACTTCTGAATAAGTGTACGTATTATATTAAAGCTTGTTGCAGACGCTATATTGCTATTTTTTCCTGCCAACCCGCCCGTAACCGCTTAACTTCAATAATTATTAACAATAATTTTTTGCTACAACTTTTTTGTTAGCTAAAAGAACTTATTTATCCTATATAACAAGCAGTTATTTTTCTGAAAAACGTTTATTTTAATCGTATATTACGTAAGTCTCGAATTATTGCGAAATCAAGCCCGATACGCGCTGTTATACGCCCTGCTACACGTCCCGCGAAACGCCCCGCGAAACGTTCCGTACGGACCCCCTATGCCCTTTGACGCGTTTTTAACGTGCTTTTAACGCATACTATAATACGTTTTCCGACGTATATCTTTAACGTATTAAAGCCGGACAAAAAATGCTCGCGTATTTGGGTTAAGGATTCGGTCGAAAATAATTATCTAATCGGTCGGCTTTAAGTTGTACGAAATGGGGGCAATATTAGCTTGGACGCGTTAAAAGATAGTCGGTTACGGGCAGGTTAGGGGAAAGTAATAGTAACATCGCGTCTACAACAAGCCTTAATATAATATGCATATTTGAAAGGAGGTTGGCGAGACAGTTAGCAAAGAAGTATTCGATTGATTGAGATTGATTTGATGTGTTGTGGTTGAGTTATTTGGGTTGGTTGTTGCGAGGTGCTAAAAATTGGCTCGCGAGCTTGTCTGGCACGTTATAAAAGTTACTGCTATTATTAAAATCTTTTTTCCTTTTTCCTTTTTTTCGGTAATTTAGTAATACTGTAAATAATTTTCTATCCGGTATAATAACGGTATCGGTACGGTAAACTTCGTTACGGTAATATTAATACGGCAGGTTTCGCCAGCGGTTCTTTAAAACATTTTTATCGTTTTACGGTAATAATGCGGTTTCGGCAAAGCCGTATAGAAATAACCGATACCGTTCTAATGACGGCGCCGTATTTCTGCTTTAATATCTTGTATTTTTCCGGAATAATTTCTAACCTTTTCTAATTTATATTCCGCCTTTTTAATAAATCGTACCTGCTATTTCCGCATATCGGCTTTATTACGTAACCGTTTTTAACCGTTTATAACTTTTTATTCATTTATTAATAATTAATTAATTAACCAACTTATTAATTAATAAATTTTCTTATATATCCGTTACGGTTTTACATCGTTAACGTTTTTTTATATTATCTGCCAAGGTTATTTCCGTTTCCGTCGGCAACCTTGTTACTTTTACTCTTAATAGCAACTTTTTTAACGGCTTTCCGAACGATGGCGGCGGTTTTGCTAATTACCGCGGCGGCGGCGTTCCGGTAAGGTTTTCCAGTAACGTATCGATATCGCTGTTAACCCGTTATATAAAAAAAAAACGATGAAATAATAGCGGCAGCGGCCCCGGCCGTAAAAAAAAAAAAGGTCGAAAAGTTCTATAACCTTTTACGTTACGGTACCGCGTTTATATACGTCGTTTTATCCGTAACTATTATTACTGTTATATCTATCCCGCCGGTAAATACCGTTATTATTACGCATTTTCCGCGTTCCGATATTACTCGTTAATTTTCGTTTAAGTTTCGGTAATATATATTACGATTACGTACGTCTGTGTTACGGCTACGTTCCGGTACGTATTGTCCCGGCCCCGTTACGCTACCGTTAACATTTCGCAATTGCCCGAGGACGCCGATGTCCGCGCCGTTATAACGGTTTTCGAGGCGGCCGCCAACTTCGAAAACGACGACGAAAATATAAATTCGTTATTACCGTACCGGTAGCGCTCCGTTAACGTATTTAGCCCATATCGAGTTCGAAAATAACTAACAACGCGGCTTTACGTATTTTCCGTTCGATTCCGGAACGCGTTTTTTTTGCCGCGGTTACGCTCGTACCTTTTACCGTACTTATACTTACGCCTATTTCCGTTAATACCCCGGTTACGTTTATTACGGTTTCCAATCCCGTAATTATCGCGTTATTAACGCGCGTCGTTATGTTATGGCCAAAGGCCTTGGCTCGATTGACAGACGGTCGGAGGTTGTGGGATATATCTCCGATGTGGGTCATGAGTCACGTGACTGGCTTAAAAGTTTTAAAGCGCTTGGCACTTTAAGCCCCTTAAGTTAGTAAGGGCGGGCTTAAAGGGCTTAACGGGCTCAAAGGTTTAAGCCGCTTAAGTACCTTAAGCCAGGATTAATATATATATACTTATTATTTCTTATAGTTTAAGTTAAATAATATTAACTTATAATTATAACTTAGTTATCCAGATTTATATCTGTTATTATTAAACGTAATTATCGCCTTATTATTTAAATTTTTATAATATTACTGTTAATATAAACCGTATAATTAGATTTAATAATTAGTTAAATTTATAGCCGTTATACGTTACAAGTTTTTGTTTAATAATACCGTTAAACTTTAAGCAATATTTAATATTATTAAAATGTCGACTAATACCGAAATTACCGTTTTTACCCTTACTTAGCAACTATAAAAACGCGTTTAGCAACTTAAGGCCCATATTTAACAGTTTCTTGCTTAAGCCGCCGCCTTAATGGATTTGATATTAATAGTCGTTATTTTAAAACTTAAAGTTAAAAAACCCGAACTTTACGATAATACAAAAAACGTTTAAGGCTTTTTAATCCAAACTAAAGTATATTTACGACTAAAAAAAAATCGAAGGTAACGCCGACAGAATCCTTATTATAATAAGATTCTTAAAAAAAACGGTTTAAATTAATTTAAGCTTACGTTACGAAATTACCTAAAAAATACGGAAAACGACCAGGAAACGGCTATTACAAAGATTTTTAAAAGTTACGTTAATTTCGAACAAAAACTTAAGAATAATTTTAACAATCCGGACGTAAAACGAAAACCTGCATAAAACCTTTTATAGCTTAAATAAAAAGGATTAACTTTTAAATATGCCGTTAAATTTAGGAACTTTATATCTAAGATAAGATGGGTCGACGACGAAAACGATACCTTAATCGACGTTTTTTATAAAGGATTAAAGGACAATATAAAGGACGAAATTATTAAAATCGAACGATTTAATGCATTCGATAAGTATATCGTTAAGGTTGTAAAGATCGACAATCGACAGTTTAAACGACGACAAAAACGACGTAAACAGTTTATTTTACGGTTTAAATTCCAAAAAAGTTAATTAAAGTCGGAAACGTTTTACGCCTTCTATTTTTTATAAAACTTAACCAGGATTTATAAAACTAAAGGCTATCCAGTCGAAAGAAAAGTTTTTTACCTGTTATAATTGCGGTAAGCCCGGATATATTACGCGAAAATGCAAAAGCCCGAAAAAAGTACATTAAATTCCAGTTTCCGAAAATTAGTACAAAAAGGAACCTGGCGACAGAAAAACGATTAATATAATCCGCGCCAAAAATAACGATAACCCTTTACCTAAAATGCGATAAGGAATAAGAAAAGCGAAAAAGCTAACTTAAATAGGAACTAAAAAAGCTAAAAAAGTTAAAACTACTGGACTTACTGTTATTTAATGGTTACAGAAATACGAGGGATGGAAAAAGCTGAGCGACGACAAGCCATTTACCCGTGCATAACAAAAACGGCAGCAAAAAAATAACTAGTTAATATTTGACGTATAGTTAAAGGAATACCGAGAATAGGACGAAAACCTGTACCTAAAAGAATCCGATCGGCATGGAAAGCTTTACGCGGTTAGCTGTCGACGACCGCAGTACGAAATATACGAGGACGAAAAAGAATATATCATACGACGAATTATACGTATATAGCGATAAGGCTTTAATTTTAAAAATCGAATTGGAAGTGATTTTAGGGATTAATGGTAATATCGTTATATACGAGAAGCCGTAACGATGGAAAAGATCGACGAGCTGGCAATAATTAAAAGCTGGTTAAAAGGTAAATACTGCCCTATATATAAACTTCAGTACTATTACGAATAATGCGATTATTAAACGCAGGAAAAACTAATCCAAAAAATAGTGGAAAAACATTGCCAGAAAAAAATTACCGATTTACGGATTTAGCTAACCTTTACGGAGGACCCAGAAAAGCGATTAGCTATATAGGAGGAAATTCGCTTTTTTTCGAATTAAAGCTAGAAAACCCCAGAACCAGAATATATTACCAGAGAAACGTTCCAGAATTAAGTGGAATATTTGATAGCAACGTTACGCCGATAAAAGCAGTAATTGAAATGGATCCAAGATAAGAATAAAAGATTTAAAGAAAAAATTCAGCAATTCGAGAATAATCCAAAAGACTTAAGTTACCTATAACGGGGCCCTAAGCTGGCGGAAAAAACGAAGGTGGACAGCAATACTTTAGGAAGGTTTTAAATGCGATGCGAACAGTACGAAAGAAACTTATAACGGTATAAGTACGAATTAAAAACAAGCGATATACCGTATTTGTGGATTGCGGCGTAATAAAAGATAATTATATCGCCTTAAAAGTAGTTAACGAGTTATAGTTACCAAGGAAAGATAAAGAATATTTTTATAAGGTTGAAAACGCCGAAGGTTAAACCTTTAATTACGACGATAAATAGGTCCGATACGAAATTAATTATTTTAAAACCTTTATCGAGGGAAAAAGATAAATTATTAGTTTCGACGTTATCGCTATCGAGGATTTCGATTTAATTTTAGGTTTGCTATGGTTAGAACAATATAACCCGGTTATTAATTAAAAGATTCGTAAGATAAATTATAATTTATTTTTTAACGATAAGCTAAACAACGAAAGATTTTAATATTCGATCGATAAGGTAAACGAATATAAGTATAAGGAAACGGCAAAAATTTTATTACTTAAAAATATACGATATATTCAAGAAAAAGGGCATAATCGAAAAATACGACGCATTATTACCAACCTTAAAGCAAAATTTAGGTAAATAAATAACGATTTAAAACGACCGTTCGAAAAGCTACCAGAATAAATAGTTAAGGTATTTTTACAGTATTATAAATACGATAAGTTATTTAGTAAGGAATTTGATACCAAATTGTTAAAATATAGCGAATAAAGTTACGAAATAGTTTTTCAAAATCGCAAAAGTACCGCCTTTTATCCGATATATAACCTGAATTATGTAGAATTATACGTATTTCCCGATTATTTCGAAAATAAGTTTCGAAAAGGATAAATTTAACGTTTTAAATTACCAGCCGGATATTTTATATTTTTCGTACCGAAAAAAAGGGGAAAGTTTCGATTAGTAATGGATTATCGACAATTTAACGATATTACCGTTAAGGATAAAATGCCGTTATTACTAATTATTAAAATGAAAGATCGGCTATACGAAGTAAAATGGTTTATAGTTATCGATTTTCGAAATAGCTATAACATAATTCGGATTAAAAAGAGATATAAATAAAAAATAGCCTTTAGGACGAAATATAACTTATACGAATACCTAATTACCTTTATAAAATTAATTAATATATTAATAATCTTTTAACGAATAATAAATTATATATTGAAAGAATATTTAGATATTCTTATTATTTGCTACTTCGATGATATTTTTATTTACTCGGAAACAGAAAAAAAGTACGAAAAACATATTTATTAGGTTTTATAAACGCTATAGGATGGTAAATTTCTGGTTAATACCGAAAAAAGCTATTTTTACAAACAAAAAGTCGAATTCCTAAAATATATTATTACGTTAAAACAAATTCGTATAAACCTTAAAAAGTTATTAGCAGTTAAGGATTAGGCGTAACTTATTAACGTTAAAAAAATATAAATATTCCTTAAATTCGTTAATTATTACCGACGATTTATACGTAATTTTAATAAAATAGTTATATTATTAACGGAACTTATTAAAAAAGATAAACTATTTAAATGGATTTTAAAAAAGGAAATAACTTTTCAGTAAATTAAAAACGTTTTTATTAATAAATTAATATTAATTATGTACGACTTAAAGCGATTAATTAAATTAAAAACCGATATTTCGGATTATGCTTTAAAAGTTATAGTTAAATACCGAAACGATTAAGGAAAACTTTATCCGATTACGTTTTATTTATATAAGCTATATAAAACCGAATTAAATTATCCCATTTACGATAAAGAATTTTTAGCTATAGTTAACGCCTTTAAGGAATTTAAATATTACCTTAAAGGCAACATACATTAAATTAAGGTATATACGGATTATAAAAATATTACAAATTTCTTTACGATACAAAAACTTATCGGAAAATAGTTACGTTACGTAAAAAGCCTTTTTAAATTTAATTACGTTATTATTTATCGAAAAGGATTAAAAAAAATAAAGCAAATATATTTCATAAATAACCTAACTTGGAAAAACTTAAGGTTAAAATATAATAAATAATTTTCGATATTATACCCGAAGAATATTTAAAATAACAACGAATTACTGCGATACGAATAATACCAGTTGATATATATTAACGCATTTAATAATATAACGTTAATTAACTAGCAAAGCATTAAATAAATAAAATACAGATACCCGAAAACTTATACAAGAACTTAATACGGGATATATACGAATACCCGGTACATGAATACCCAAGGGTTTACAAAACCTTAAAACGTTTACAACGGACATATTATTTTCCTAAAATGAAAATTACAGTATAAAGGGTTATACGGTAATGCGCCAGGGCAAAGGTACGACGACATAAGCCTTACGGAAAACTACAACCCTTACCAGTCGCCGAGCGACTATGGAATTCGATTACATTCGACTTTATTACTAAGTTTCCTTTATTAAAAAATCCAACTACAGGAATACATTACGATAGCATTTTCGTAATCGTTAATCGATTTACGAAATTTTCTTATTTCCTACCTTATAATAAGGATACCGATATAAAACAACTTGTATATATTTTCCTTAAATATATTTTAGGTACTTACGAACTTTTAACCGAAATTATTTCGGATAAAGGCATTACCTTTATTTCGAAATTTTGGCAAGGATTAATAACTTAACTTAGATTAAATTATAAATTATCTAGCGTATTTAAACCCTAAATAAACGGATAAATAAAAAAATCAATTAAACGTTAAGAGCGTATTTACGATGCTATATTAATTACGAACAAAATAATTAGGTCGAAAAGTTATTAATTATACAATTAACTTGTAATATTAACTATTACGAAAGTATTAAAATAACGTTAGTAACTACCAATTTTGGTTTTACACCTAAAATTTATCGAAATTTACATAAAAATAAATTAATTAACGTTAAAGTAATTTTTACTTTAAAATAATTAAAACAACTGTATACAGAAATAAAATTAAAACTTAATTTCGTACGTAACCAAATAAGCAAATATTACAACCAAAAAAAATTAAAAGAACTAACCTTTTCGCAGAAGGAATTGGTTTACTTAGTTACCAAAAACATCTAAACCGAAAGGTTAAACAAAAAACTCGATTTTAAATATATCGGCCTATACAAGATCGCCAAAACTTTTTTAGAAAATAACTATAAATTGGAGCTACCGCTAAAAGTTAAGCTTTATCCAGTTTTTCATATTTCCTTACTAAAATTAGCAGCAGATATAATCTAAGTTAATACGGAACAAGACGAAGAAATTATAGGAAATGCACTAATTTACGAAGTAGAAAAAATACTAGATATACGTAAAGAAAAAGGATTTATTTAGTACCTAGTTAAATGGAAAAATTACCCAGATTCCGAAAACACCTGGGAATCCGCGAAAATCCTTACGATTGCCCAGCGCCTTTTAAAGAATTTTTACCGGCAACGCCGAAAGCGCCAAAATTAAGAATACTTTAGTTTAAGTTACCAAAAAGAGGCCAGTCGGCGGGTAAGAAGGTTTACGCAGACGTAACCTCGGTTTCTACCTGCTGTTGCTTTCGTTTTAAACGTTCGAATTCTTTTATCGCTTCCGTACTTTAAATACCCCGACGTAGCATTTCGACCCCGCGGCGACGCAAAACTTTGCGCAGTTTTTAAAGGCGATCGATTTTATTAATAGCGGAACGAAAAATTTTCGCGCTTGTTTTTTTTCCCGTTCCAGTCGCTTTTCTTTATTTAAAAGCCGTTAGTGTTCAGAAACGGAAAGGCCAAATAAATCGCAAAAATTACCATATTTAACGTAATAAGAGCATTTCCCAAAATTAGGATGCGCTTTGCAAATCTTTGATTTGGATTTGCAACGGGAATAAAAAACATTAAAAGATATATTAAAACTAAAAGAATTAATTCGTTTTAATAAAATCAAAACGTTGTTACGTTTGCGAAATCTTTGTTTTTCGATACGACTTAACATAGCGGTTAAATAACAGAAAATAATATAAAAAAAGGGAAGTTATTTACTAAACGAATGCGATAAACAAATTAATTTTTAAGGGTAAAGATCTTGGAAAGGGGGAGATTATGTTATAGTTAAAGGCCTTAGTTCGATTAATAAACGGTCGGAAGTTGTGGAATATATCTCCGATGTGGGTCATGAATTACGTGACTGGCTTAAAGGTTTTAAAGCGCTTGGTACTTTGAGCCCTTTAAGCTAGTAAGGGCGAGCTTAAAGGATTTAACGGGCTTAAGGGTTTGAACCGTTTAAGCACCTTGAGCCAGGATTAATATATATACACTTATTGTTTCTTATAATTTAAGCTAAATAGTACCAGCTTGCAATTACAACTTGGTTACCCAGATTTATATCTGTTATTACTAGACGTAATTATCGCCTTATTGCTTAGATTCCTACGATACCACTGCCAACATAAACCGTACGACTAGGTTTAATAGTTGGTTAAGCCCATAGCCGTTATACGTTACCGCCGTCGAACAGGTTATTATTAATGTAATAAATTTCTGTTACAGTACCGCTACGTTAACGCCGTATATTTGCTAATTATTTTAAGCTGTAATTTTTGTAAAATTATATACGGTTACAGTATACGTTTACGCTGGTTAGGATAACGACGAAAAAAAGGAAAAAAAAAAAGCAAGGATATTTTATATGTCGTCGTTTACGTAATTTTGCCGTATCGGTTTTATTACATCCGCGTTCTTACGCGTTTTTGATTAACGTATTAATTTCGGGCTTTAAGCTTTAAATAAAATATTTCGCTATCGTTATTAACGCGTTTCGATACCGTTTTTCCTTTGTTTTTCGTATAATTTAACATTTTTTAAATTAACTTTATCGAGATATAAAATACTTTATTCTTTTTATTCCGGAATTAATTCGCCTTTTTCGCGGCGTTTACGTTATACTTTTACGCCTTTTATAATATTAAATACGAAAACGTATATTTTAATTCTTTTGAACGAAAAAATTGCCGGATTATTATTTTAACCGTTACAGAACTTTATAAAGCCTCGTTATAATCGATACGTATATATAATTATTTCGGAATTATACGCATTTTTAATGTTTTTTTTCGTTTATTAATAAATAACCGTCAACGATAAAATAATATATTATTTCCGTACTATTTCCGTAAATATACCGGGGCGTAATTATTTCGGAAACGCCGTATTAAAACTTTTTCTTTTAAACCGATAACTTCCGTACGTATTTAAAAAAAGACAAATATTTCGTATTTTTTTAAGTTAAAAAAAAAAAGTTCTATTTTTGCTAAAATTTCCGGTATTTCGTTACGTCCCGCCGGTAACGAAATAATTATACTGTTACGTTTTATACTTTTTTTTATAGGATTTTGCATTTTCTTTTCCATCTTTTACTTAAGGCTTTTTCCGGCAGCCTAGTTTTTATCCATTATTTCGTCCATACGGCTTTCGCTTTTCCGTTATTCCGGTAACGTTACTTTATCGCTATATATTAAAAGCGGCTTTTTCGGAGTTCTTTTTTTAGAAATTTTATTGATTAACTTGCGTTTATATTATTACGTTAACGTTACATATTTTCGGTTTATGTTATTATATATTAATTTAAGCTCGAATTACGTAATTCTTACGTTTAAATATAAATTTAATAAAATAGTTTCTTTTCGTTGGTAATAAATAATTAAATATATCTTTATACGTTTTTATTAATATATAGAAATCTTACAATTAAACGGCGGTTAAATAACGGATTAATTCCTTTCCTTTTTTACTATTTCCAAACGTATATTATACTGAAACTACGTAAATTATAACGCTTTTAATTATTTTGATATATATTTTATTTTGTTTTAATACAACTATAACTTTACGTCGTCGTTATAAACTTTATTAACCTGAAATTTTACTTTTTAAATTTCTGTTTAATTTTTTTTAAATAACGTCCCATATATATAAGCGTTACACGTATAAAAGCGCAACACTTTTTAGCACCTCGCAACAATTAATCCTAATAACTCAACAATAACATATCGCATTAATTAAAATTTATTGGATTCTTTTTTGCTAGACGTATCTACAACTTTTTTACAAGTACGCGCATTATGCCCGGGCTTGCCGCAAACGCCACATTTCCGTTCCTTAGTTTTAACCCTTTTACGACGACCTCTTCTAGCTGTTATTAGCTGCATTATTTTACCACCCTTTTCTTTTTGGGCCAAAAAAGCTTATTCTTTTTATATAATAAATATTCTTCCTTCTTAAAGACGTTTGTTTTTGGTCCTACGACGTTTGCTTAAAATGCAATTCGTTTCGTGTAATTAGACGTTTTTTTCCCAGAAAAAAGCGGCTTCATGCAACAGCAACATATACCCCTTGTTCATAAGATTAGCCGACTTAAGTATTTTTATTGGCGAGCTACTCTAATAATTTCTAATTTTCTTTTGCAAATATCGTCCTTATTTTATTGCTTTACGGATATCTTTAGTAATTTTCGCGGGAGGTAAAATGGAACCGGCGGGAGTTAACAGGGAGACGGTCGGCGTAAGCATAATTGGAGGAACCTTTAATTCGGAAAGAACGTTATTAGGATCGAATGGAACAAAACCAGCTTTCGCGAATCCAGATTTGATATTGTCGGACGTTATGGTAGCTTGGAACGCGTCGTAGAAGCCGGCGAGAAAATCTTCTTTAGCAATATGGGTATAATGGCGTCGCATTAAGTTTTCGATATACCGCAAATAAACCCGTTTTAAAACAGAAAAACAAGATATATTATAAGGTTAAAGCCGATACGAAAAATGTACGGGCATATAAAGCGTAATAATGTTATTATTGGCGCAGTATTCTTCGAATTTTATCGAATAGTGGTTTTTATAGCCGTCGAGGATAAAGAAACGTTTCGAACTTTTCATACGCGTTCGAATATGCTTGTCAAAATGCTGGATCCATTTAAAACCTAATTTATTTGTTATCCAACCATTATTACTTAATGCGATTTTCTAATCGGCTGTTAACGGTAGGTTATCGCGGTACCAGGATTTAAAATAATTTTTCTCCGTTATGATAACAAATAGCGATATAGCCCAACCTTGGGAATTAACAGCCTGGATAACTATAACCCATTTTTTATTCCCTTATTACGCTTATCTAAATTTTTCTACGTTTTTCGGCACTAGTAATTACTATGTCCGTTACCATAAGAAGCCCCATTAAAAATTTAATTTCGTCGAAGTTGTAAATATCCTTTTCTGCAATGCCGTACTTCGCGATTATAGCCCGAACAAGTTCGAACTATTTGCGAAATACTTCTGGATTTTCGGATAGGATCCGTTAATAATCGATTTTCCGATTCAAACGCGTCTAAAATTTTTTTGCCGTTTAACAAAGTTCGACGCCCAATTAATTCTAACGCGTTCTGCGATACGCTGGGCCAGCAGTATATTGGCTATATTTTTAACATGTTAAAGCCGGACAGGAAACGTTCGCGTATTTAGGTTAAGGATTCGGTCGACAATTAATTTTTTTTTCGGTCGGCGTCAATTTTTGCAAAAGAGGGATAATATCGGCTCGGGCGCGTTTTTCTTTAGAACGGTATGCTAAAATAAAAGATGAGCCTTTATAAATAAAACCAAGCTTTTTGTAATTAAGTTTCGGGTCTCGTTTTTTAGCCTGAATAGCTAGGTTCATTCTGGCATCTTCTGTAAGGCGCTCCATATTGTGGTTGTTGAGAAATGGGCAATTAAAGATAGGTAGTTGGAATGTGTTAAAAAAGTGTTGCGCTTATATGTGTGGAACGTTAACGTTATTAGCGTAACTTTTTATTTAATTAAACGTTTAAAAATTATATTAATTTTACTGATAACGTTTCATACCACCATTCCGGACACACTACCATTCCGGACACACCACCATTCCGGACACACCACCATTCCGGAGACACCACCATTCCGGACACACCACCATTTCGGATAGTTTTTAGCACTTCTCAACAATGCACCCAAATAACTAAACCATAACACCTCAAATCAATTCAAATCAATCGAATGCTTCTTTACTAACTGTATCTAGAACTTCTCGACGAGTGCACGCATTATATCAAAGCTTGTTGCGGACGCCATATTGCCATTCCTTCTTTGCAACCAGCCCGCGATCGTGCAACTTTTAACGCGTCCAAGCTAATATTACCACCAATTCGTACGACACAAAGCCGACCGACTAGATAATTATTCTCGACCGAGTCCTTAACCTAAATACGCGAGCATTTCTTGTACGGCTTTAATACGTTGAAGATATACGTCGGGAAACGTGTTAAAAGGCGTGTTAGAATACGCGTTGCGGGGCGTTTCGCAGAACGCGTCGGTGTATGGTGGGGCGTGTGGCAGGGCATATGGTAAGGCGTATGGCAGGGCGTATGGCAGGGCGTATAGCAGGGCGTATCGGGCTTAATTTTGCAACAACTTGATAGTTACGTAATTAAAAAATTAAAACGAACGTTTCCTAGAAAGATAAATACGTGCTATATAGATTAACAAGTTCTTTTAACCAACAGAAAGATTGTGGCAATAAATTATTGCTAACAGCTATTAAAGTTAGTCGGTTGCGGGCAGGTTAGGAGGAAAAAATAGCAATATAGTGTTCGCAACAAGCTTTGATATAATGCGTGCACTTGTATAGAAGCTGTAGAGGCGGCGGCGAAAGATAATATAATTGATTGGAATTAATTTAACGTGTTGTAGTTGAGTTATTTGGGTGCATTGTTGGGAAGTGCTAAAAACTGTCTGGAATGGTGGGGTGTCCGGAATAGTAGTATGAGACGTTATTACTTTATTTTTTCCGATATAAATCCGTTACGGTAACGTTTATTAAGTTTTCGTAAACTAAATAAACTTAATTTTTTTACGGCAAATTTTATACCGTACTTTAAGGTTTATTATTTGTAAGCAGCATAAATACGTTTTAATAACGTAATATTATCGGCAACCTTATAATTATTATAAATAATTTTGTGTTATCGGCAAACCCGACAATTAATAAACTTTATTCTTTTAAAGTTTCGTATAAAGTTGTTATATATAGTAAAAAAAGAACCGGCGATAAAGGCAATTTTTAAGGCATCCCGGAACGAAAATACCGTTATTTAATTATTTCGTTATCAAACCGTAACCGTACCGTTTTATTTATAACGAAACTTTTTATTTACTTAGTTATTTATAATAAAAAACGATTTTTATATAAAATATTTTCTCTTTAAAGGAGACGTAACCGTGTAGAAAAAATTGGATAAAATGATAGATTGCTATCTCAATTTCTAGGCTTCATTAAACCCATCCTTTTCGCAGACTGCCTTGTCTCGTTCCTATCTACGTCGATTCTTGTCGAAATTCTGGACGGTTTTCGCAATCCGAAGCAGCCGGGTAAACTATCGTTCGTAGTTTTCCATATATTGTTATAAAATCTGAACGTCGAAGTTGTCAAGCCAGTTACTGTTTTCCCTTCCCAGTTTCGCCAATAGTTTCGTTATAATCGTTATATTTTTCGGCATATAATCTTGTAAAGATCGGTTGCCGTTACGTTTTCGAATCAAATCGTATCTGAAAATTAAAAATCAAAGTCGATTTTTTTGGAAAAGATTTTTTACGTCGATAATAATATCGATAATTTTAGCTTGTCCGATATTATGCAGGAATTGTATACCGTTAAAAAGACGATTTCTGTGGAAATTTTGCGGTTCCGGATTACCGGTATCGCATATTCGGACTTGCGCGGCATGTTGTCTTGGGTAATTTAAAAAGCTATAGGAACAATCGAGTAAAACTGGCGAAAGCTTAAAAAGATGCCAGACTTTTATACATAGTTAAGGTTTACCGTTAAGGTTTGCCTTTAAGGTTTATGCTTAAGGTTTACCGTTAAGGTTTAGTTACAGCTAGCGAAATGAAGTTACTTTCTGCCCTAGAGTTAATTATGGCTTTAAAAGTTTCGTTTTGGTACTGAATAGGAAATTCGATCCGGTTTCGAAATCCTTTTCTTGCTTTGCATAAGGTTTTAGTTCGTATAGCTTTTCGATACCTCAATTTCGAAGGCCTTTGTCCTTTTTTGACTTAGTGGTTCTATTTGCCAGGAGGCGTTTCTATTTGCGAGCTTTTTTAACCCCGTATTTGGTACATTTGTCGTCTATACAAGTGTACCATTTTCGTTGGCTAATCTGGCACTTCACTTTAGTGATTTTTACCTTTGACGCTTAGAAAAGGGTTCGATTTGAAGTTAAGATTTTTGCAGGGTTTGCTCTTATATCTGGAAGTTTATGCATTAAGCATAGCATAAGGGTATAGCATAAGCAACAGTAAGTAATAGCTCTTCGGCTTTGATCTGAATCGGGATGCAAATAACAAGATCGGGGGTTATCAGGCCATTAGGGAATCTCGATATATCTGCAATCGTTATCAGGTTCTGTAAGGGTTTCTTCGTTTCAACCAGGCTAATAATCGTTATCTTTTTTAGCTCGAAGGTAAATCAGATAATCGTTATCGTTGCAGGCCGAAAAATGGAAAAAACCGTGCCCATTAATAGGGTCTTGTTTAAGGACTTCAGTTTTGAAATATACCGCCCGTTCTGGGAGTTCGCTGGTTTCAGGGGTCTTCTGCTTATGGTTGTTGGATTGGGGGCGCATCTGGTTATATTCGTTATGTATTTCGCACTTTTACATATCCAAATAACATTCGCATCTTAGCTTTATGGCTACCTTGGAGGCTGGTTGTCCGGGATGATATTTGTAGGCTTTAGCTGTTTAATTCTGGCGAATCGGGCAAAGCTCGTACTTTGGGTCGCCGCTTGGTTTATAGTAGGTCGTCGCGATGGTATACTTCTGCTAGAAAGAAGTAGAATTAGCTTCTTTTTCTTTCTCCCTTTTATTGTTTGTTTTTTGTTCGGCCGTTCGGGCCTTTTTTTAAGGAATCTCTCGTTTCTTGGAATTCCTTTGGGCTGGAAAACGACATTCGTTCCTATAGTGGCCTTTTTTACTATAATTAAAGCATTTAACATTCGACTTATCCTTTTTAGGCTTCCTTAAAGTGGTATTTACTTCCTTTTAGGTTTTGTCCTTGTTTTTGCTTCCTTGGGATTTGCTATTAGAGCTTCGATCGTTTCTTTTTCTATTAGATCCTTTCTTTTCTAGGTACTTATTAAAGTATTACCTCATCGAGATCGGGCCCCATTTTTGAGGTTGTGGCTGCGCCTGCGGCGCAGCCGTAGCTAGCGCTTTTGATCAAGAAGTAGCTGCAAAAGTCAGATGTATCAACTAAACCTCTTTAAAAGAAGTCTCCACAGATATAACAAAACCTCAAAAATAGGGCCTAATGGCAAGTTGGGATTTTTTAGCCTTAATTGCACCGCTTCCATACAAATTCGTAAAAATCATTATCGTCAACTTTTGTAATATATACTAGTTACGAAATCCCTATCGTTATAACCTATATAACTTAATGCAGAATTAAAATCTCTATCTTTTGATACTATTCCGGTCCTAATTAAGGCGAGTTAAAAAGCGCTGCAGAAAGAAAATGGCCGAAAATCTTAATTGCACCATATCGTAACCCGTTACCCCCTTTTAGCTAACACGATAATAATACAACTTTATGAGCCAAAATAATAATATACAGGGCTTAAAATCGCCTATAACAAGCCCCAAAGCATATTTTCTTCATAATTAGCCAAATGCGCGCGACATATTAGAAGGTTTAAGATAAATACCCCAAATCTTCGAAAACCTAACTCTTTAAAACGAAACGTTTATCCTTATCCGATAGCTTTACCGGTCTCTTGCCGATGCAGACGTAATTAACCTATACGCTAACGTTAAATGCACGGTCGATAACCTTACAAAAACTTTACGCCGTCAATTTATTCGCCTTACATTAAGCGCTATACTTAACGGGCAAAGCCGTATTTTATGAAAAAAAACAAACAAACAAATACGGTACATAATCTAATCTTCGGAAAGCTTAATATTTTTTTCGTTACTAAAACAAACTTTAAAAAATCTTTAATTATTTAAGCTTTTTCTTTAATAATTAACCTAATTACTATTTATATTATACCTTTAATTAAATTAACCGAAAAACAACGAACTTTTATATTAACAGTATCATATTCTGCTCCTATCTTAATATTCGCGAAAACGAAAAAGCTCGATCCATAAATATTCGAACGTATAGCTGCCGGATAACATAACCATATTATTCCTAATCCTAAACAGCTATTAAAAGATTAATTAAAAACTGCCATACTAAATCCTGTTTTCGAACGGCGATATAACTTAATTGTTATTAACGAAGCATATTTATTATCGGAATAAAAAGATTTCCGGCCTAAATATGTTAATATCCGTAACCTACGTTTTATTTTCCTTACCCACGTACATTAATTTACGTATACGGCAACCGCCAGCAGTAATACAAAGAAAAAAATTACGAAATATAAAAGCTTGAATAAAGCCGGAAATCTAACTAAATATAACTATAAAGCAAAAATCCGGCATTTGAATATTAATCGCCCCGAAATCGACGTTGCTATTTTTCTTATATTTAAAGATTAGCGTTTAAATTAAGCATATTTAAATTTCCTACTAGCTAATATACCTAAGTTATTAACTAATATCCCTTAAGTTCAACTTAACAAATTACGTACTATTACTAAAACCATTATTTATGTTAATAGCCGAACGAAAACTTTAAACATCCGAAATTACCTAATTAAAATTATGGTAAACCGGGGGTATTTATCGAAGGTTGTAAAACAAAGCTATTAAGTTTTATAATTCCGAAATGCCTTACGGAAACCAAGCTCGCATATACGCCAAATTAAAAAAGCTTAATGGTTTTATCCGTATCGTAATAATTACCGTTGCTTTTGGATTAAATATGGATATTCCGGATATTAATCGAATAATACAGTAAAAAATACCGAAAAGCTTTTCGATAAAGAACTTATAGCAGCAATTTAATCGAACGGTTCGTAACTATAAACGATTAAACATAACTAACCATAAATAAGTTATATTATTTGTACCTTATTAAGCATTCGACAAATAAAAAATTAAGCCGTCCATTATAAAACTGGTTAAAATAATAATAAAAAACCCAGGCCCGGTAAGCTAAAAACCGTACTACCTATTAAAACATAAAGGTCGTAATAAAAATTAACGTCGCGGATTCGGATAATAAAAAAGACGATAAGTTATCTATCGCAAATAATTCGGATTAAAACGAAACAGTCGTCGAATCCCAATTTTATTCTTCGGCTGGTTAAAATACCACCCGAATTATCCGTAAACCTCCTAAATGGAATTATCTTCATTTACGGAACAAAACGAAAATAAGGCTTTATTAACGTACATTATTTAATGACAAATACGTACGCAAAATAATTTTAACATATTTGAAAAGAAAAAAAGCTATTATATTAAAAAAAAGACCGTAATAACCCTATTCAGGTTGGACCTTATTATAACTTATATACGCCTAATTTTATCCATATACCAAAACCTTCAAATCCGACAAAATCTATATAAAAACAACCAAAAACCGGTTCGTTAAAAGCGGTTACTTAAAAAATAATCGAATTTTAGTATAAAGACGGACAAACGAATTATTTTTTACGCGGTCGTTTCCGCTCGGCGGCAAAGAAACAAAATAAACGTTTATCCTTATTAAATTTAAACGGTTTTTACTTAATACGTCCCTAAATAAACCGAACAAAGTTAAAGGTTTTTATTTAATCGTAAGTACCGTCGGATTAATTAAAACGGTTCCCGGGCTCGATAAATAACAATATTAAAACGTTTTAAAAAATCGCCTTTTTTTTGCGCTATATTTAATTCATAAAAAAGCCGTACTTTTAATTTTACAAAAGGCACGGGAAACTTTTCGCAAACGGCGGAATTCGCTTAATTTAAAGCAACGGCGCCATATCTCTATACCTCGAACCGATCCATATAAATTACAGATAATTGCCGTATTATAAGCTCGATAAATACCGGAAGAAATTACAAAGCCGCCGCAAGCCGTATATAATCCTAATCAAGATATATTACATATAACCGTTGGGTTCAAACTAATAACTAAAAACTTAACGGTAATCCCAGCAATTTAAATACCAACCCGGCATACGGTTTATACGCCTTCGCAACTCGGAGTTGCAACCTTAATAATTGTAACGCCTATACCCGTACGCATAATTCGCGATATATTAAATAATTTTAATTAAAAACCTACGACATTTCCGTTATTTATAACGTCAACCCAGAACCTACCGTTTCCTAATATATCTAATCTGCCAGCCCTATCTTTATTACCGTACCTATATTTACTTAATTCGTTTATTCTTATATCGTTACCGGAATCGCCGGCCTTACCAAAAGGTAACGATACGTAACCCGACGTTACGAACAATATGTCGGAAAATAAAGCCGAAATAACAGTCGCTGTCGAGGTCGGAAAATTGCGCGTTAAAAACAAACAGTACTTGTCCGACGATGGTAATAATCGCAATACTAGGTCGAAAATTAAAAAACGAAACCCGCCCGGTCTTAATTAAAGCAAATAACGAAAAACGCATTCGGCTTCGAAACAGGATTACGGTTATAAAATGGGATAAATATAAATATTTACGTAATATCGATTAAAATTAATAATTTAAGAAAATATTAAAATACTAAATTATTTTCAACTTTTTGGGATACGTTTTAGCTGGATTTTACAACCTTATATATCTGCTTAAGTTGCTAATAAGTAAAAACATATTAAAGGTCGAAACGGACGTTATAACCTTTCGCGGTTTTTAATAATACATCTTCAAATTCGTTAAAGTACGGAATGTTATAGGTATACTTCGCCAGTTTACCTAAATTCTTACGGAATATTAACGTTACTTAAAAATCCGAAATAATATTCCTTTTATATTAAAACAACTTAATCGCGTAAAAAAATAACTAAATAATACGAACGAAGTTATTAATATAAATTTTACTTATTATATTCGTTCATTTAATTAATTTTAAGTGCGTTGAATATTATATAAATATTAATTTTTCTTAATTCGCATTAATTATACGTTATTACGGATATGCAATAAACTTTTTAAATTAAGGAAATTAACGAATTTTAATGTTACGCGTTTTTATTTATAATTTATTACGACTATTAATAATTCAATCTTTTTAATTTATATCCTTTAATCCATATCGCGGAATTAAAATTTCTTAAATCTTATTTTCCAATCCCTTTTTTCGAACTCGTCGTACTGGCTTTTAAAATATTCCCATCTTTTTTAACCTTTAAAATACCTTAATTCGGGTGGATTAATTAATATAAAGGATCGAATATACGAATAAATAAATAACGTAAATAATTTTTCGCTAATATTAAAAAAGCTATTTTTTCGCCATAAACATAATTACTTCGGTATCCGTTTTTCTTTAAATATTAACTCGAAATGTTTAAAATTCCGGCCTTATAATAAATCCGGAACTTTTACGTTTTATGATTTTATCTTCTTAAGCCCGTAAATAATGTCCTTTGGAGCCGGTTTCTAGCTAACTTTTTCTAAGGCCAGCTACGTACGTTATCGCCCTTTTGCTGGAGATTTCGGTAGTTATAATATTCTTGCAGTAAATGGTTTAAGGTTTTGATTAGTACTTGCGGGTTCTTGTTACTTATTTCGTCGTTATCTCGATAAGGATTTCGGTAATTGCAAATCGCTTCCGTCAGGTACTTTTTTCGGGCCCTCGGATATATTTTTTAACGCTGGATGCCCGGAAATAGGGCTTACCGGTATTTTCGACTGCGGCTTTTAAATCTTCTTTTTCCGACCCGTTTGGCGTATAAGGTATAAGGTTTTTATTGCTTAATGTTACGTTTTTTCTTTTTCGGCTTAGCTCGGGTTCCGGATAAGATTCGGAATGCTGTATCGGAATCCCATATAAGTACGGACATATTCGGATACGGTAGGTAACCACCAAAGTTCTCGTTATTAACACTTAATATACCTCGATACCTAAACATCCAGTTATTGTACATAATTATTTGATCGCTAGTTAACTGCTTATAGTTACAGATTTTTCCTTCGCTTAGTATCATCAAGATAACGTCTATAAAGTATATATCATACGATATCGCGGTTTTGTTTTCCTAATCGGGACCATAAAACTGTTATATTTCTGGTACCATCTATATTATATAAGTTATTATCGATTAAGTATACCCGGAAACGTTAAGTAATCCGCTTTATACGGGCTTTTGAAAAATAAAGGTTAATTAAATTTATAATATAGAAAATATTTAGTTTGCAAATTTAAAAACCTACTATCCAATAATTCGTATTTGCTTATTTATTAACTTTACCGAAGTACTTTAATATATATATATAAAAAAAAACGAATAAAGTTGTATACTATTTTGTAATTTCGTCCGAGTTTAATGAAAACGGGAATTACATAGCGTTATTATACATAAATACGTTTACTATAATCGTTTCAGAGGTTATATATATGTAATCGAGGTCCTTAAATATTTATTAAAGTGGTATTCCGATATTATCCTCGGTAAAATATACGATAAGGTATATATAACGTTAAGCAAACCATACTTTTTTGCATATAGCAATAAACCCCGTTTAATTAAGGCTTTATAATACTGCAACTTTATCGAATACCGCTTTGGCGATATTCGTATTTATTATTTTGTTAGCTGCTAAAAGGTTTAAAAGGGAGATATATTTATTTAGGGGTAAAATATGGAAAATAACGCCGTAATTAATATAATTCGCGTCGAAAGCAAACCTGGAAGCATTTTTATCTTTATGTACGCCTTAATCTTTTAAAAAATTGCTATATAAATCTCGAATACGGTTGCTATATTCCACTTTATTAAACGGCGGTGGTACTATTTTGACAACTGTATTATATTAGGTACCATATAAAAGTTATTTATACTTAGGAAATTTGGAAACATTATAAGCTTACCGAAAGTACTTTTGGCTAATTAGGACCGGAATGTGAAAAAAAAGGATGTAAAATGTAATAAATAGGGTAAAGTTTGTATATTAGGTAGTTTCTGGGAGTGTTATTAGGAATAAAAAGAAATATATAAGGTTTTATAATAAATAAACGAAGTTTATAGATAATTAATAAGTTATAAAAAAATCCGAAGGTAATATATATAATCAGAATTAAAATATATACAGTTTTAAAATTATGTAGTTATAAGTATGTAGATTCTCCTTAAAGGAAACGTAACCGTGTAGACAAAATTGGATAAAATGATAGATTGCTACCTCAATTCCTAGGCTTCACTAAACCCATCCCTCTCGCAAACTGCCTTATCCCGCTCCTATCCACGTCGATTCTTGTCGAAATTCTGGACGGTTTTCGCAATCCGGAACAGCCGGCCAAACTATCGTTCGTAGTTTTCCGTATACCGTTTCAAAATCTGAACGTCGAAATTGTTAAGCGGGTTACTGTTTTCCCTTTCCAGTTTCGCCAGTAATTCCGTTATAATCGTTATATTTTTCGGCACATAATCTTGCAAAGATCGATTACCGTCATTTTCTCGAATCAAATCGTATCCGAAAATCAAAAGCCGAAATCGATCTTTCTGGGAAAGATTTTTTAGGTCGACAGTAGTGTTGACAGTTTTAGCTCGTCCGAAAATTTGGTGGAAATTATATACCGTTAATGAAATGATTTTTATAAAAGTTTTGCGGTTCCGGATTACCGGTATCGCATATTTAGGTTTGCGCGGCATATTATCTTAGGTAATTCGAAAAGATAATTTAATACTAAATACTTTTTACCTGGTTATCGTATTAATATTTCTCTTTTAATTATAAAAACGATCAAATGGTAAAACTGGCGAAGGCTTGGAAAAATGCCAGCCTTTTATACGTAGTTAAGGTTTACCGTTAAGGTTTACCTTTAAGGTTTATTCTTAAGGTTTATCCTTAAAGTTTATCTTTAAAGTTTATCTTTAAGGTTTATTTTTAAGGTTTACCGTTATGGTTTGCTTTTAAAGTTTATCCTCAAGGTTTACCGTTAAGGTTTGCCTTTAAAGTTTATTTTTAAAGTTTATTACGTAAAGCTTAACATTTCCTAAGTTATATTATTTAACCCTGCCGAACCAGCCAGGAGGCATAAAATTTATCAAGGTCGAAGCTTATCGGCAACTACGCATTCGGCTTTAAAGTAAAGCTTTATGGAACTAAAGTATTAATCTATCTTAACCGTAAAAACCATTAATTAGTTATCGTATTCGAAAATACTGGGTATAGTATCTATCGTGCAAATTACATCGTGTAATAATTTTCTGTATATTTGGCTCAGCCTGAAAAATAAGGCTTGAACCCATTCGACCTTGCATAAGTATGTAAATAGTTAGGTTTGTATAAGTTGCTAAATATTAACTTAAGAATTAACGTGGCTTTTTTTTTATAACGAAATAATAATATATAAGGAAAAGATTAAACCCTTATATAAATTTTACGAAATTTTTCTTTTATTACAAATTGTTTAATATAATTCATAAAATTTCTTTAATAAAATAAATATTAAATAAATTCGTGATAATTAATATTATTTACTTTAACAAAACTTTTTATTACTTTATATCCCGTATAACGTCCCACACGGTTGAACGGGACACACGATTGAACGGGACACTTTTTGGCACTCCGCAGCAACAAATTCAAATAACTCAACAACAACATATCGCATTAATTAAAATCAATCGGATTTTTCTTCGCTAAACGTATCTACAACTTTTACATACGTACGCGCATTATGCCCAGGCTTGCCGCAGACGCTACACTTCCGTTCCTTTGTTTTAACCCTTTTGCGACGACCCCCCCTAACTGCTGTTAGCTGCATTTGTTTACCACCCCCTTTTTTTTAGGCCAAAAGAACTTATCTTTCTTGTATAATAAGTATTCCTCCTTTTTAAAAACGTTTGTTTTTGGTCCTGCGACGTTTGCTTAAGATATAATTCGTTACGCGTAATTAGGCAGCTTCTTCCCGAAGAAAAACATTTTCGTACAGAACTAATAAGTAACTTTTAGTTAAAAGATAAACCGATTTAACCATTTTAATTGATAAGCTACCTTGTTAGTTTTTAATCTTTTTTTGCAAATAACGTAATTGCCGCGTTACTTCCTTAATATTGTTAGGGGTTTTCGCGGGCGGGGAACGAATGGAACCGGCGGAAGTCAGCGGGGAGACGGTCGGCGTAGGCACAACTAAAACCTCCAATTCGGAAAGAACGTTATTGGGATCGAATGGAACAAGACCAGCTTTTGCAAATCCAGATTTGATGTTATCGGACGTCATGGCAGCTTGGAACGCGTCGTAAAAGCCGGCGAGGAAATTTTCTTTGGCAATATGGGTATAATAACGTTGCATCAAGTTTTCGATGTACCGCGAATAAACGCGTTTCAAAACAGAAAAACAAAATATATCAAAAGGTTAAAGCCGATGCGAAAAATGCGCGGGCATACAAAGCGTAATAATGTTGTTATTGGCGCAGAATTCTTCGAATTCCATCGAATAATGGCTTTTATGGCCGTCGAGGATAAGAAAACGTTTGGAACCTTTCGTACGCGTCCGAATATATTTGTCAAAATGCTAAATCTATTCGAAACCTAATTTATTTGTTATCCAGCCATTATTACTTAATGCGATTTTTTAATCGGCTGCTGGCAATGGGTTATCGCGGTACCAGGACCTAAGATAATTTTTCCCCGCTATAATAACAAATGGCGGCATAGCCCAACCTTGGAAATTAACAGCTTGGATAACTGTAACCTATTTTTTATTCCCTTGTTGCGTTTATCTAAGTTTTCTACGTTTTTCGGCATTAGTAACTATTATGCCCGTTACCATGAAAAGCCCTATCAAGAATTCAGTCTCGTCGAAGTTATAAATATCCTCTTTTGCGATACCGTACTTTGCGATTGTAACCCGAACAAGCTCGAACCACTTACGAAACGTTTTTGGATTTTCGCATAAAACCCGCTAATAATCGATTTTCCGATTTAAACGCGTCTAGAGTTTTTTTTGCCGTTTAACAAAGCTCGACGCCCAGTTAATTCCAACGCATTCTACAACACGCTGGGCTAGCAGTATATTAGCCATATCTTTAACGTGCTAAAACCGGACAGGAAACGCTCGCGTATCTAGGTCAAGGATTCGGTCGATAATCGATTTTTCTTCGGTCGGCGTCAATTTCTGCTTGGAAGGAATAACATCGGTTCGAACGCGTCTACCATAATATCGGGCCTCTAAGGTAAAATGGGGGATTTCATAAATAAAACCAAGCTTTCTGTAACTAAGTTTCGGGTCTCTTTTTTTAACCTGAATGGTTAGGTTCATTCTGGCTTCTTTTGTAAGGCGCTCCATATTATGGTTGTTGAAAAATGGGCAATTGAAGATGTGTTGTTGGAATAGCTAAAAAAGTGTCCCGCTCAATCGTGTGTCCCGTTCAACCGTGTGGGACGTTATATCTTATTATATTACAACGTATAAAATTAACTTACCTGCAATATAATAATTATTAACCCGTTACTTTTTAATTAAATATTTAAAACCGTTATTTTAATATATACTTTTATACATTACATAATATCGTAAAATATGAACAAACTTAACGATATCCTGGAATCTTTGTTTAAGAATCTTACTAATAGTACATTCGATATGCAGCCGGAAAGCTTTAAATCTTCGATTAAACATATTAAATTTGCTAATAATACCCCCGATAAATAACCTTAAAAACGGGTAATAAAATTTTAAACCAGAAAACAGCCGTAATTATTACCAGAACGATTAGTAATATAATATAACTTACGGCCTTATACTAATTAAAGCAATTTGGTATTAACTAAACAATATTCGATTATCCTAAAATATAAAACGTTTTTTATAGAAAGTGCATATTATATATAACCGATTCCAAATACCAGGTTTATGCTATAAAGCTATATTAATATAGGAGAGAACTAAAAGGTTGTAAGTATTTTACGTTTTAACGCCAAATCGAACGTATATTAATTAGGAAAACCTCACGATTAATAATATTTTTTAAGTTCGGTAATATCGTTAAAGGCTTATATTATAAATACAACTTCGTATTAAGAAAAGGTACGGCATTTACATAAATACTAAATGCTAACAATACCGTTCGGGATATTTTTAATAACAACGTCCGATAAAACAGAATTTACGTTATAGCGAATTATACCGGCCCTATAAGTTATTAAATGGCTAAATTAATTACCGACTTTTAATTAATTACGGCTTTTATAATTTAGGGAAAAAGATATATAAATTAAACACCTTATAAACGATACGAAAAAAAGTTTATAAATTTATGGACCGGGCCAACTGGCGAGAAAGTACATATTATATGGCCGTTTTAAAAATGTTATAGTTTACGATGTTATACGAGCGATAAATGTGCAAACTGCGTATAAAAACGCGGTAAGGAATATTTCTACGCGGTTCTTAAATATTCGGCATTATTATACGGTCCAAATAAAAATTTCCAGGGAAACTTAAACCTGGATATTGCGCTTAAAACGAAAATACTTTTAGGTTCCGACAATGTAAAAAGGGTTATTAATGCATAAGTTATAATAATACGTGAAAAAAGGCAGAACTAAACGAGAAAGTTTCAAAAAATACGCAAAAACGTTAGCTGGTAAATTAATTTTATGCGAGATATATGGGTAAATACGAAATTATACGATATATTGAGCTATAAGTAATACGATATTATTAATACGTCGGTTTATTTTAATGTGAAAAATTTATGTAGTATTAATACTAATAAACGTATTAAAGCGACGTACTTAATTAAAACGCCGCGATATTTTAATTAGTATTAATATTAGAATTATAGTAAAATCCTTATATCGGCTATATAAAATATAGAAATAATAAAAAGGTGAAAAATTATATTAATAATTAAATATTATCCGACAAATCCTTATTTTATTTATTTAACGACGACGAGGAAAACGACGGACCGTTTTAATTAGAATTATTTACTAAATTATCTATAATCTGTACTATAAGATTATAATTTTTTTCCGTATATAAGATATTATAGTCGTCCGCAGCTAAATTATCTTTAGCAAACTCGTTACCGAAAACTTTTCGAGTAATTGCGTTAAAATTATTTATAAGTTAATTTTCGTTTTTTATTATGTTTAACCAGTTAAGCTGACTTTCGTCGTTAGTAATAAGTACGGTATTATTAAAATCGATAAACTTAACTTTTATAACTTTGCGGCTTACGGCTAAAACATTTTCGGATTTCCAGTTAATCCCTTGAATCCGAAATAAATATCTTTTAATAAGCCAAAAATTACGAAGCAAAAAGTAAACGCGTTCGAGGATTTCGTTACAAAAGTCTCGAATAACGTAACGGTTATTTCGCGAAAAAGCATAACGGGCATGGAATTAGCGCTGTAAGGAAATACGGTACCCAACTAAAAACGAATTTCGGAAAAAAATAAAGTTAACATTATGTATACTGTTTTTCGACCGGCGGAATTCGCCAGCAAACCAAAAGTTATAATGTTCGCTTTTTCCATTAAATGCATTTTATATTTTTTCTTAAATTTTATAAAAGCTAGATTTAACGTTAAAATCGAATTAATAAAACATTAAATCTGACATTACAAAACGTAATATCTAATCGAAGTAAAGCATTTCTTTGCCCTAATTACTCTAACCGGCCCCATAAAAAAGAATTGATAATATCGATATCAACCGTTTAATATAACCAACGTCGCCATGTCGTATAATATGCGAAAGGCAAAAATAAACTTGGGTTTTTTAAAGGAATCGGCAATAGCTTTAAAATTCTTTGTTGATAAAAACGGCATCGTTTAATAATCGGTTGTTATCTATAATCGGATTAAAAAAGTTATTACCTTAGGGAATATTATCTGCAGTAAAGATATAACCGGCCTTATTACTAGCCAACGAAAGGCTACGTCTAATACGCCTTAATTCAAACCGCGTAATTTAAAAAGTAATATATATAAGTTATATTCCTATGTTAAAAAATAAAATATTTACGAATTATTAATTGAATTATTTATATTACCAAGTAATATACTGTTAGGAAAAAACGATAAAAGATTTTCGTTAAATAAACCCCTGTTTATTAGCGCGTTTTGATTAAAACCTTGCGATACCTTTCCTGTCCATCGAACGCGACCAAGATATTTAGAAACCATATTATGCGCGATAGTTTCGAACTTGGCGAGGTTAACCGGAAGTACATATATTTTATGAATTCGGTAAATTAACCTTTCGAAGAAAAACTTTCGATTAAAGTATTCCTAGTAATTCCGTATATGCTGGACGCTTTCTTTATTAATGGTTCGTATCGGACGCGTAACTTTTGCAGAAATAACGTAAATATATAAGCATTATGTATATTAAAAATAAAGGGTTCGAATAAATGGAATTTCAGTAATTTTTAATATAATTACGTTATTTTATTAAAAAATTAACGATTCGCTTTTAAGGTTACTTACGTTATATGCGCCCCGTTAATATTGTTAAGCTAATAGGTATGTACAAATATAAGCAGGAAGTTTATCTGTATATGAAATAAAGCAGGAACGGGAAAAAGCTACCGTTTCTTATTATATGGATCGGTTATTTCGGTTTAACTGGCCTACATTTTCCGGATATAACTGGTTATCTTTTGGTCCTTATAAATAAGATAAAAGCGTTTCGAAAACCGATAAGATTGGTTTTTTTTTTTAAACCGCATACCTTTTAGAAAATTTTTCGATAAACGCTATAGGTACCGTCGATCGTGCCTTTATTTTCGTTAATTGCACCTAATAAAATCGAACGGCGTTTATTATACGGTATACGTTTTAATTCAGGAAAGCCTGGAAATTTTTGCTTGTTTCGTTTATATAACGTATTAATAAAAATAAGAAACAAATTCCGGATAATATTAATTACGAATTAATAAGAAATATCAAGTAATACCAGATGTTGTTATAACGTTTCGTAAAATCATTTTATTTTGTAATGTTAATTAAGACGGAATATGGATTACTTTAATTTTCCTTTAAGGATACGGTTATAATAACGGGTAAGGGCGGTAGTAAGGTTACGTATAACGGAACCGTATCGAAACGTTATATTACGAATATAGTTTTAAATATTAAAGGTATCATACTAGAATACGATATTATCCTGTTGTATCTAACCGTAAAACGTAATCTGTCCTGATTAAAACCTTATTATTATAAAAAAAGCGACGCGGTTACTTTAACTGCCTTTAATAACCGGATTACGTTTTTGTTTAACGTATAATAACTTTCGCAAATACCTAACCCCTTTAATATATCGATTTTATCCCGTAATATACCCGTAAATAACAGAAAATTACCTAATAAATAAAGTAGATAACTGCCGTTAATTTTGGAAACGACTTTAATTATAATAATTAGGACCATAAAAAAAGGATGCGTAGAAACGTCCGGATCGTTGTTACGACGAAACCGCTTCGTTTTTTGTTTCGTATTATACGATTGCCACTTTTTTCTTAGGTGTATAATTACCTGGTTTAAAAGATTAAATTAGTTAGGAGCTAGGATTTTTATAAATTGTTCGCTTTCCTCCAAGGTAATATGGATTACGTTAATTTCGAGTAATAGATTTTCCGGCGGCCGGCGGAATCCAGGCCCTTTTGCGAAAATTACAATCTTTTCGTATAACGTGTTATGGTATTTGCTTATAATAAGGTCCTAATTAGAAAGAATAATAAATTCCTGCCAATTTTCGCACGTTAAAAACGTATCGCGCATTCGTTCTTCTTTTAATACGTCAATTAACCGATTAATCCGATTAGTCGAATAGGAAGTTTTGCTTAAATCTTTGTAAAAAACCTAATTACGAACGAAATTTCCGAACGTTATATTGCATTTATGATGTTAATGTTAGAAGTTTAATGTACGCGTACGTATATTTTGTTTTAAGGGCGTAACGCGATAAAATTAGGAGAATTTGGATTCGTCGTGTTCGGAAAGCGGTGATGAAGACGCGACGGGTTCGGGTTGTAATTGTTGCACGCGTTAGGGTCTAGGAATAGTAAACGGGTCCTGATCAGGATTAAAGTAATATTGATGATAAGCTATGATCGTAATAACCGTATAAATATATATATAATTATAGAAGACGTTTTGTTGTTAAGTTATTATTGATTTTCGTTTTTTTAAAGAAGCAAATGGTACAAATGAATCCCTTTTTCGTATAACTACAACTCAGGCCTCGCTGGTTCGTTACGGGAATTTGGGATTTGATTGGTTAGTTTTTAGCGTTGTGGAGCGGTACTTGAGTGACTTTGAAGAAAATGGAGAACGAGCCAGCGGGGCCTGAGCTAGCTGAGGTAACCTATTAGCTGCAATTGTTATCAGAAAAAATTGAAAAAAATTACTAGATACATATTAGCTTATATTCGACACGTATATGCAGTTGTATACTTAACAGGCTTAAATTAATTTCGTAATAGTTTTTTTTTATTCAATCTTTGGATTTTTTAAAAGATATGGAAAGAAAATTGATGATTTTAGTGGCGACGTCTAGAACGGACCCTCTTTTCGCACAACTAGATCTCAGGACTCGCTGGCTCGTTACGAGAATACGGCATTTGATCGGTTAATGTTTAGCGTAGTACTTCTGTACATTTGGGAAACGAGCCAGGGAGGCCTGAGCTAGCTGAGATAAATCAAATGTGACGATGAACGCCGTAACTGCGGTAAGGCGTTGAAGGGGTGTGTTAGTTAGCAGGAGGTCTACTAGCACCCCATATACGGAAAGGCCCCCTTTGATCGGAACTTATATGTTCCGCGGGTAGACTCCATAAAACAGGAGTTCGCGTTTTAGAGCACCTGCAGCTAGTCATGCAATCCAACACAACTGATGTCCCCGGTATCTGACAACTACTGCAGTTAGAGGAGGAAAAGGGTGGTCGCACTTATTGGTCTGGCTACCTGGAGGTTTACACCGGCTGCGAGTCATTTACTTTTTTAGCATACTACTGTATAATGAGTAAATAAATTGACCAAGTTAGGTCGCTACGCTAACTTCCTTAGTAACCCCACCTCCGCTAACTACCTCTTTATTAGCGAATTGCCATACAAAGTAAGTATCCTGCAGAGCCATCACTACCATTTTGTATGATAACCGTTAGCAGCAATAACGTCAGTATACCGTTGAGACATAGAAGCTAATAACTCGCGAAGCCATTCTTCTGGAACGGTATCCCACGCTTTTCATACCCAAAGCTTAAGCTCGTCGTAATATAACGTACGGCAACGTTGCCGTTCAGCAGTAGTTAGCTTGAGAAGTATGTACGTTTTTCGGTCGGCCCATCGTCCAAATTATCGCGAAAATGGGCTAGATAGCTTCATTTCTAGACGCGTTCGGCGTTACTTTTTAACGCGGTACTTCTGGCAATAGCTAAAGGATTAGTCTCGACAGCTTATACCTAAACTAGTATGGCGTTGTGTCTAGCGCGCCCCATGGATACTTGACAGTGTAGTTTTATTCGGCCTGACACCAAGTAGTTTATAGCTTTTGCCTATGGCGCTCTCAGCTGATTTGAACATGCATCCGCCCAGGCGCCGACCGAATAGTGTTTCCTAACCGAATGCCCTGAAGGAGGACCTTAAAGCCGTACCTCTCACCGGGGAGCTTGGGGAGTGTGTTAGCCATGCGTTACTGTCCCCAACTTCGGCAGCGACAGGCGGTATGTAGCTGTGACACAAGAGATGACTGTAGGGCCTCACTCCTTCCAAAGTCCGAAGTTCCTGCCTAATCGCTCATATTGTTAACAAGCCCATCAATTACTCCCCTGATCTTAATCGAGACGACATAAATTGAACATCCCACCGTTAGAATATCCGCATCCTGGAGCTCCAAGGCCGTAGATATTATTTTCCCGAACACGCGCAAACCGTCCATGATCATGATATCTTCTGAACGCGTTGTTGTATGTATAATAATATTCATGCGTCTTCGCTACGATAAGGCATCACGGTCGCTATAGATGCTGACGACTGGTGCAGGCGGCTGAATGGTCGACTTTGGCTCTCGCATATATTCTGGTTGGATTGAGGGCTACGGTTAGGGTGACCCTGCGCCAGAGACATCTCTTGGTCTCAGATATTTTGTTGCTTCTAGGTGCCATTTGCGCTCAGGGACTCGTCATATGTGACACAATAACTTATCGGATGGGCGCAATGAATGTATTTGTTGACGAAAGCGTATCGCTCGGGAAGGCATATATCCTGTATTGACGAGCCTGAGAAGAGTTGACTAATCCAAGACAGGTCCGATTCGCAACCAACTACTTCTTCGATTTCGGGTTGTATTTCCCCAAACTGAGCATGCTGGCGGTCTACTTCCTCATAATTCCTCCCCACATGAAGATGTTGCGCTGGGCTCTCTACTCTGTCACGGCGTTCACAGCCGGCTCGGCCCTCGTCACCGCCATGGTGATAACGTTCTGGTGCGGACCTGATCCGTCTGTGAACTGGTGAGCTGCAAGCAATTCTATGGTTCGTAAGGCCTGTCGCTAATCATCACACTTCGAATATTCAGGTCAGCTGGCCCAGCTGCCTGCTCCGTATTCAAATCCATCACCATCATGCGCCTTAGCTGGTCTTTGTGCTTCGCCTCCGAAGCCCTGAGTACGATCAATTGCCTCACGCTTTTTACATACTTATCAGCTTTCTAAAAAGAGAACAGTCTTCATTCTGCCACTTCTCATGCTGCGACATCTCAAAGCTTTGCTCTGGAGAGAGAAGGCCGGTGTGGTCGTCTTATTCACCCTTGGTGCGGTGACTATGATCGTCAGCACTGGTCGGTTCATCACGATGATGTCTCTGAGCAATTACATCCCCATCTGCAAGTTTTACTTCCTTGCCCATTAGAACCATACTTCCACATTCCTGTTTCCGGCGACGCACCAACTGAAGCTAACCATTTCCGCTTCCAGACATCTGGGCGACTACCGAATTCACGATTTCCATCATGATCGCAGCTTCCACGGCTCTCCGACCCCTACTGAGAAGACCACAGCGCTTAAGAGCATCCCATTGCGGTCCTCCACAGCCCAGAACAAGCTCCAATGGTTTGAGTTACAGAAAGTTCGGCACGGGTGGCGTTAAGAATCGTACGACGACACGGCATGATACTCATGCCCTGGAAAGAGAACAGTACGCGAACAACAGCAAGATCGGGCTGGATGACTTGAGCCGTACCGGAATCGTCTCGACTGAAGGTGTTAGTGTATCGGGCGAGCACAATACGAATAAGGTAGGCGGTAGCATTGCCCTAGAAATGAAATAGAAAGGGTATAATAAAGAGATTCCCTGTACGATATCGGTGAATCCGGTTACCTTAGCTAGCTTAGGCCTCCCTGGCTCGTTCTCCAATTTCTTCAAAATCATTCAAGTACCGCTTCACAACGTTAAAAATTAACTAATCAAATCCCAAATCCCCATAACGAACCAGCAAGGCCTAAGTTGTAGTTGTACGAAAAAGGGGTTTATTTGCAACATTGCTTCTTTAAATAAACGAAAATCCGTAATAACTTAACAACAAAACGTTTTCTATAGCTATATATACATTCATACGGTTACTACGATCATAGCTTATCATCAATACCATTCTGGTTCTAATCAAGACCCGTTTGCCACTCCTAGACCCCAGCGCGTAAAACAGTTACAGCTCTTGCCTCACTAAAATCAGGCCCCATTTTTGAGGTTGGGGCTGCGCCTGCGGCGCAGCCGTGGCTAGCGCTTTTGATCAAGAAGTAGCTGCAAGGGTTAGATGTATGGACTAAACCTTTTTAAGAAAAAGCTCCACAGAAATAACAAAACCTCAAAAATAGGGCCTGATGGCAAGTTATGAATTTTTGGCCTTATTTGCAACGCTTCCATATAAATTTTCGAAAATCTATTTTAAAAACTTGCACATAAAACGACAACAAGCAATAATTATAAATTAATAAAATTTAATATTAGATACAGCTTTGAAATAGCTTTCCAACCATATATATAACTTTCCAATCGGAGCTGTTTTGGTGGAGATATTAGAGATCCAAGTTAAAATCCTTATTTGTAACAAACCTTCCAACCGGGACGCCCTTATAGCTGCGACGCAACAACCACAACTCGTACGGCCAAGAGAATAGCTGGACGGGCTTTTCCTATACTGAATTACCCTTAGAAGGTCCATGGCAAAATGTTGCAACCGGTAATTGTTACGTTGCAGCAAGGAGGGCGTTCCGGTTAATCAAGTCCGAAACCTTTTCATGGTTACGACATAATAACTACAACCCGTACGGCCAAAAAAATAGCTGAACGGGCTTCTTCCATATTGAATTACCCTTGGAAAGTCCATGGCAAAATGTTGCGACCGGTAGTTATTACGTCGCAACGAGAAGGGCGTTACGGACTTAATTAACCCTAACCTTTTTATGGCTGCAACGCAACAATTACCGGTTGCAACATTCTGCCATGGACCTTCTAAGGGTAATTCAGTATGGGAGAAGCCTATTTAGTTATTCTTTTGGCCGTACGGGTTATGGTAGTTACGTTGCAGCACGGAAAGTGTCAAATATAGGGGACATCAGTTGTGTTGTATTAATTGGCTAGTTGCGTGCATTCTAGCAACGCGTACTGATCTTTGAAGGAGTGTAGCCACGGAGCATATATCTTCTGATCAAAGGGAGCCTTTCCGTATATAGGGTGCTAGCGCACCCCCTGCTAGCTAACACACCCCCTCAACGCCTCGACGCAGTCACGGCGTTAACCGTCACACTTCATCACTTCCTAAAGCCGCAACGTTCTATTCCACCTTACCTCCGGCGATCGAATCCTTTTGATCAGCCAATTCCTGCTTTAAAATCATTCGCAGGTTGTTCCTCCGCCGATTAAAGGTTTCCGTAACATTTACTAATCTTAGCTATTCTTTAAAATGCTTAAAAAGTTTTCGTAATAGGGCCTTAATTAATTTATTAGCCAATATATCGCCCGTAAGCGTATAATCCATTTTAATTATATTCTTTTCTGCGGCTTTTTGTAACTAGTAATTATATATATTTATATGCCGCAGCTTTATTTATAACAGGGCGACGTCGGCGGTAATAAGCCGAATAATCTGTTAATTGTTGCACTATATATTTAACGGTCCAGCATTTAAAATAATGCCCAGTTTTTTAATTAATCGAACGTTAAAAAAGGCTTCTTTTGCAGCCTGCGTAAAAAATAATAATTCTGCTTTTATTATAAAAGTAATTATTATATCTTGTTTATTTACCCGCTATTTTATTATGTTTCCGAATAACCTTATAACATAAGTTTAAAAACTTTTTCGATCGATCGTATTATCCGCAAAAAAAAAAAAACGTCGTTCTAGATATTTAACGAATCCTTACCTCCGAACTGCAGCGTTAATGTTTTAATCCCGATTAAGTATAATATAACCCGATCGGCAGCTTTATAATACGCGTCGTTAAGGTTTAAATTAAATCGGGCAAATCGGGATACCGTAAAGGTTATATCGGGTTGCGTATTAATTATTACGTACAAAATAGAACCGATCTTTTTTAATATCTATTAACTGATTTTAAAGGGGCCAGATAAAGATTCGGCAATAACTCGACGTTCGTTATTAGCGTATCTGGGAAATTATTTAAACTTTTTTTGGAATTAAGTTAATTAACTTATTTATAAAGTTAAATTAAAAAAATCAGATTCTTTTTTTTCTTTTTAGTTTTAACTTTAATTACTTCGATCCTTGAAAACTATTATAAGTTTTCGCCCCCTGTAAAGGTATATATTGCTTTTTTATTTGTTAAATTACCTAATCGACGAGGTCTTAATTTTTCTTACGGTACGCCGTAACGATATCGTCCATACAGAAAAAAATAAGTACTCCCTAACAAATAAAATAATAAGGTTTATAAAAAACGGGGCTAAGTTCCTAATTTTTAATGGTTTTAATAAATTTTCTTATGAAACAATAATAATTCCCTTAATTTATATAATATATTTTTAATTAGTAAAACCTCGTTGCAATGCGGGTATTTTAAAAATCTTTTTATATATACTTTATAGGATAAATTAGCGTTAACGAAAACGTTTACCGTATTATACTGTTTAAGCTTTAAGTCGAATTTAGCCGCGATAACGATTAAAATTTTAAATAACCTTTTAGCTAAAGTAAATGCGTATATATTATTACAAACGTTTTTTAACTATTAATTATCCTGTACGACAAAACGTACCTTGCATTTTTGCAATTAGTTATATTTGTTAAACTTGCAAACATATATTTATATATACCTTAAAACTTATTTTCCTTTAGCAGAAAACTAATTAATAATTTTCTAGGATTGCATTTTTTTATAACTTTATAAATGGGCCTTTTCGGCCTTACGAAAAAATTTCCTTAACGGGGATATATTTAACTTTTTATAATCTCGCGGCGGTGGCCGTAAATTGCGTTTATGTACCCGGTTTCGCGATTTAAGGATTTTATGTATTTTCGTATCGAAACCTTTCCGATAAAAATAACGGATAATTCGAGTAATTATTTTCCTTAAATTTCCGCAGCTTACCGGCCGATTATCGATCGTATTAACAAAATAAGTTAATCGCCCTGCGTTAAACGCGGTTTCCTATATTTTATAATCGTACCGATAACCATCTTTTCGACGCAGAACGTATAGAAAACTTACGTTTATAACCCGTAGGATATTTTCGTCTTTTACCGTTACTTTAGGTTAAACAAAAAGACAAAAGCTTAAGGTTACCTTTATTACTTCCGTTAACGTATTAATCGTAACAATTATTAAAATAAACGCTGGTGGAAGTAATAGGTCAAAAAACGGAAATAATATGAATATAACGGTCGTATAAAGGTAATTAGTTTTATGCGAATAAGTTTATTTTCCCCTATTCCGTACGTTTCGTACGTTTATGTTATTTTGGAATTACCTTTTTTATTTCACCGGTAACTGCATTATTCCGCTTAAGTTTTGGTTTTTTTCTTATATTTATATATTTGGGTAACTTAGGGCTTAATTATGTAATTTTACTTCCCGCAATAATTTCTATAGCTTTTTTTTATAACGTGTAAAAAGTTGTTTTTTAAGTTTTTAATATTACCTGAAAAGGTAACCTTTTTATTAAACAGTACGTCTCGAATAACGATAACTTTATTAATTAATAGATCCCAGATCTTATAGATATTCGTAAATCGGTAACCGACGAAAAACCTAATCTATGCCTTGGAATTTAGCTTATAAAGTTTCTGTTTTCTCTTCATAGCGGCAGCTGTTATAACATAAGCTATATGGCTATATATTTGTAAGTAAACCTGTTAAGGCTTTCGATTAAGTACTTTAACGCCGTTTTTGTACGCCAAATAAATGTAATAAACTTCGTATGGGCTTTGTTAAAAGAATGCGTATTTAAGGGTACGGTTATATAAATATATTGCCGCTTTGAAAATATATACGATCAGAAACGAAAATAACTTAGCGCTATTTCGCATCGTAACCGCTTTTTTCTTAATTATACCTCCTAAGCCTTTTGTACCCCCGTTCTGGACCTGGGTATACGATATCAAGGGCTTAAGCTTGATCCTGAAAGGGAGCGACAAAAGCATATCTCGAAGCTAATAATTTTTTAAGATTTCGTTATCGTATTCGAATACTTATAGGAAAACCTTATCCTGGTTCTTTAAAACCCCTAGGAAGTATCGGAACGTTGTAATTAATATATTTTGCTTTCGATTCTTTAGGTAGATATCCTAGATATATCTTAAGTATTTATCGGTCGCAAATATAACGTATCTGTACCTTTTAAGGTTTTCTTCGAAATCTGTAAAGTCGATAACGATTCGCTATCTTGATCGGAAGACTCCTTTCTTCGGCTTGCGGCGTATATGCCTTTTGGCTTTCGCTTTGCCACATGCTTGGCATTCGATTATTATAGAACCCTTTAGGCGGATTTCTTTTATATAGGACTGTAACTAGGCGATCACTTCGGGCCCTAAGTATTTTAATCTTAGGTGCCATATCGTACCGTTACCGATTCGTGGTGGTTTCGCTATATATAAGTTAACGTTTCGTTTATAAAATATAAAGGCTACATAAGTAGCTATTACGTTAATATCTTCGATGATAGATTAATTAAATTTGTTTATCAGCGTAGCAACTACCTAATTATACTTATTTCGAATGAAATTATTAGTTTCTCGGTTATTTTATTAGTATCCTTTTTGTCGAAGCTGCCGGAAAGATATTAGATTATATGCAAAGTTTTTGTAATAAGCTACATTATATAAACGTAGCGCTTTAGGGCCCTTAAAGCTTTAAAGCAGTATATTTATTTTTCTATATCCTTTAATCGAGACGAAACTGTTTTTTACGTATATATCGTCGCCTTGGATCGTTATTTTATAGTTCAGGAACCTGCTAATTAAGTTAAAGATATATATGGTAAACTTTAAATCCAAAATGGCCGAATTCTTTAAGGGGGTAAAACGTGACGTTTATCGTACTGCGTTAATCAAAAATTAAAAAGTACGCTAATATTCGTTTTATTTCCTTTAAGAATTAACTTATTTCTTAGCTAGTTAATTTTTCCATAGTTTTCGACAGACGATCAATTTCTTCCTTTAAGGATTAATCGGAAGCAATTCGGTCCTAGATTCATGCTAAAACTTCCTTATTAGGTTTAAATTTTGCTGGAGCTTTGTTAGGGAACGCGTAATAGCATTGAGATAATGTATGCCTAGGGTTTAAGCACGCTTTGTACCGAATCCTTTGTACGTTTAACTTTTAGCGTTTCCTTTTATTGCTATTGCTGTTTCGGCCCGCTTGGGAACCTTTACGATTGCTTCGTTTCGGCTCTTTGTCAAAGGTTTTATTACGTAATTGATTATTAATATCCTTAGTCTTTTCCTGATTAGAATCGTCCTAATTAAAAAGGTTTGCTGAAGCTTTATGAAAAGTCGGAAACGTTATTTTAACGTTTCTTACTAACTGTTATAAATTCGTTATGGTCTAATGGTTTAAAAGATTAGCTTTAACCTTTAAGTAATTAATCGTTTTTTTCTCGATATTATTCTGCTTAAAAAGCATAAATAAATTCGACCAATTAGGTATAATCGGCGTTATTGCTGCATATAACTTATTTATTCAAATAACTTGTATAGTTATTTTGGAAACCCTGTAACGTTAGCTTTAGACCATAATTTCCTATTAGTTTGCTATTTATTCATGAAATTTCTTAACGGCTTTCGGAGCTTATTTTAATTATTTTTCGTCTTCGCGTTTAGTATCTGTAAGCAATCGGCTGTCGTAAACCTTTTCTAATTGTTGCAATTTTGCGTATTAGCGCTTAATGTCGTTATTTGAGCTTAAGTGAGTCTGCTTAATCGATAAAGAAACGCTATTAAGAACTTATTTTATAAGTTTATTGGAATCTTTTCGGAAGGTTTTGTATTTTCGGTTTAAGTACGTATAAGTCATAAAGTTCTAATTCTAAGCTTATCTGCTTTTAGTCGTTATTTCGAAGGTATTTATCGGATGGCTCATGTAATCGATTTTTTCGACTTATAAAATTCCTTCAAAAAAAGTATTAGCTGCTCGCGTTGTCTGGTAAACTCGTTTCTCTGGATAAAAGGTAATGACGGGTGCTGTAGGTTTAACAGGCTATGGAACGTTTTGATCAAAATTAATATAGTTTTACAGGTTATATCTCTTAGCTTTAGTTTTAAATTCGTCCTTAAATTCGTCTCAGTCCTTAGGACCGGTATAAATAATTGCGGACGTTATCGGTACGGTCGCTATTATAATTAATAAGTACACAGATAATTGCTACTGATATACAACTTATATCGTTTCAGCAACAACTAATCAATTGATAAATAATACGAATTAAGCGAATAAAACTTTTAATTATCAGATAGGGAATATCCGTTATGTTGTATTAATTGGCTAGTTACGTGCATTCTAGCAACGCGTACTGATCTTTGAAGTAGTCTAGCTACGGAGCATATATCTTCCGATCAAAGGGGGCCTTTCCGTATATGGGGTGCTAGCGCACCCCCTGCTAGCTGACAGAAAGCGTTCCGAGCTTAATTAACCCTAACTTTTTTATGGCTGCGACGTAACAACCACAACCCGTACGCCCGAAAAAATTGATATACCGACGTTCCCCATATAGAATATACTAGAGAAACCCGGTGTACGATGGTACGACTGGTGGTTGTTGCGTCGTAGCGATAAGAGCGTTGCGGTCGTCCATTTCCCAGGTTTGAACTTGGCCGTATTGGTTACAATTGTTATCCGAAAAAATTGAAAAAATTCCCATATGCATATTAGTTTACATTCGACGCGTATATCCAGTTTTATCCTTGACGGGCTCAAATTAATTGCGTGACGGTTTCTTTTTAATTAAATCTTTGGATTTTTTAAAAGAAATAGAGGGGAAGTTGCAAATGAGACCCTTGTTCGCGCAACTACCACTTAGGCCTCGCTGGCTCTTTACGGGAATTTGGGATTTAATTAGTTAATTTTTAGCGTTGTGGAGCGGTACTTGAGTGACTTCGAAGAAAATGGAGAACGAGCCAGCGGAGCCTGAGCTAGCTGAAGTAATACAGCTCGAACTTATCGCGGTTTTATCACAACTGTCCGAATACAACGAATCCGAATTCTTTCAATTCTATCGCGCCACACCTCCAAAACACAATATACATACGCGTATATTAAATTTCTAGCATCCAAAAGTTAATCCAATCTAACATTTAAAATCGTTATTCGTAATTAAATTCTTTACAGAGATAAAAGTAAAGCTTTGAAGTCGACCACTTAGATTAATTAATTGATTAACGTATTAAAAAATCGAATACGCGATTAGCTATAAACGTCCGAAAGTTAGGAGAAATTTATTATTTTTACTAAATAAAACCCCGTTAGAAGCAGATACCATAATACGTTATACGGGAAGCTTTTAGCTTTTGTAAAAGGGCGTGGATTCTGCCGCGAGCGGGGAAATCTATCACTCGAATTTACAGTAATCTATATTACTTTGGACGAAAGTAAACAATTTATAAAAATGTTAGCTCCTTACTGATTCGAGCTTTTGAACTAGAGAGTTATATACTTAAGGAAAAAGTGACAGTCATATAATACGAAATGGAAAGCGAAATGATTTCGTCGTGATAACGAATTGTAACAACTAGGGGCTTAACTAACTATTAAACCTAAGTCGTACGGTTTATATTAGCAGTGGTATCGTAGGAATTTAAACAAAAAAACCAATAATCTCGTCTTATAATAACAGCTGTAAATTTAGGTAACTAAGTTATAATTACAAGCTGGTGCTATCTAAATTATAGGAAATAACGAGCGTATATATTTTCCATCATTTCTTGGCGTGCTCGTCGAAACTCCCACTTGCTCATTTTGCTTACCAAGTAAGCCATTATAAATCTCCGTAAGTCGAGTAAGCAAATTACGTAACGTTAAAATCAACATCGGAGATGTATCCTTATAACATCTGACCGTTTATCAATCGAGCCAAGGCCTTTGTATTACAGCCTGGTCACTCGTAGCGCGGGGTAGCTCTTATAAAGCTGTACGCACTAGAATGATTGCCACAATCGCGATCATTCCACCGATCTTTTGCTCTAGTGGCGGAGTAGCATTGGTGCAGCCATAACACTTTGCTTATAACACGATTTTCCTCCTTCTAAGATTTTTTCCTTTAAGGATTAATTGTTTGTTATATTTGTTTAGTAAATAATTTCCTTTCCTTTTGATCTTTTTTCGACATACTGAAATGCTGCAGGGTGCCGGGCTAGGGGGCATTACTTGGTTGATCAACTAGTCAGCTCCATATGTGTATTTCTAGGAGAACTTTTCGCCGGGGGCAACCCCGAAGTCATGGTTATCACCTTGACCTTTCGCACTTATGTTTATTCTAGAATATGGTTCAATATTACCCAAATATAATTTTTCGTTTACCTCCATTACCGTTACACTCGGCTATTTTATTGTAATACGCTTATCAAAAATGCTTTAATTAGGGCTAAGTCTTCTCGTCCCAATTTAAGTAGTTGCCAAGAAGAAGATACTAGTTCTTGTTAGTTGCCGACGGACCTCGATCTCCGATTAATAAGTCGGAAGGAACAGAAGTGACGAGGTTCTAGTTAAAAGCATCCCGATACGGATACGACTCGATTACGATTATGGCTATAATTACGATAATTTAAGCGGCATACAGTTAACGACCGCGATCATAATAACGACGTAATCCTTTGTACGATTAATAAAAAAAGCTGTTAAATTAAGGCCTTATTACGAAAACAGCTTTATTAGATGACGGGGAAAGAGTACGAGCGCGCATAAGTAACTAGCTTTGGAGCATGGATTAATTACCTAATTTCTGGACAGATTATGTAACTCAGGACATTATACATATTAACAGTAAGATTATGTAGTAGGATAAAATATAAGATTTGATTAATAGGGGCTAAAAAAGTTAAGATTACGTCGTTGGCGACGTAATTATTAGGATTTGGACTCATTAGAATACGTGCAACGACGATAAGATTGCCGATATGGATAGGATAACGAATACGAGCAGAAAAAGAAATAAGGCTATAAAGCTACTTATTTTGCATACGAAAGGAAAATATCGAAAAAGGAATAGCGTTTTTTAATACGATATAGGAATTAGGAGCGAAACGTTATAAGATATATTCTGGATTTTCCTAGCGTTAATCGGTAGAATTCTATTTAGTTATTATTAAGCAGTATTATTGGAGATTAATTTTTTTATTAAGTTTAAATGTTATAGCGCCCAGGTTAGTAATAAAGATATTAATTACCATGTTAGAGAAAATGCAGTTAAATGATTAGCGACGTAACGATAATTAGAATAAGGTTATTCGGAAGAATAGTAAAAGAAAAAAGGTTATTTATTTCCTAAGTCCGAAAAGAAAAAGTGCAGCTAAAATAATTATTACGGACAGTTATTTATTTTGTGCTTAGATATATTCCGTTTGGAGCAGTATTTTAAAACTTAAGTAATTTAAGAATTAATGGTATTGATTAATGTAAGATAGGTTTTAGTAGGTTTTTTAAGGCCTATCGAAACTTTTTAAAATTACTATATAGGTTTAGTTATAATACGAATTATTACTAGTACCGAACTTTTTTAACTTTACGAAAGGTTAAATTCTTGCTTTAGACATAACCGCCTAGTATCGATTAATAAAGAATCTTTGTGATAGTAAGCTTAGTAAAGTTGAACCTTAAAGTAGTAATAATCCGATTAGATTTTTAAAGCTAGTTAAGAATATAATTACTCAAATGCCTTTTGGAATCGTTGTTAATATATCGCAAGGACGAAAGATTATGTTAATTCAGGAGCTTTTAGAATTATTTATAGGATTGGAAGTACTTATACCAGACGTTATACCTTTTAAACTTATTGATTAGTTTGATTACGGTTTTTCTGCTAACATTATAAACATGCTATCGTTTTGTATAATCCTTCCGGATTTATCGGCTTTTCCGAAATTTTGCTTTTTAAGAATTGGAGTTACAGATTAGTTTAAAGGGGTTAATAAATTATTTACGAAATATAAGCTTAAAAAGTTTAAGATAATTACTATATTACTTTACTGAACTGATAATCCTTTTATAAAAAACCGTGTTAAAGTTATATTTGATAAAGTAACCTAATGGGACGAAATGTTTAAGCGTATTTTTAAAACTTTTAAATTGTCGGATTTAAAACAGATTCGGGCCGTTAAAAATCGATTAAGGATTTTAACGAAGTAAGCTTAACACGATATACTTAATTATCTTTATAAGTATTATTTAGAGCATGCTGTTAGGGCAAGAAATATCTTGGAAAAGGTTAAGCAAAAAGGTAAAGTAATTACTAAGCATAAGTATATAAAAAGGTTTTTAAAAAGGTTATCCGTTAACTATTTTAAAGAGACTTTTAATAATTCGTTTATAAAGCTGGAAGATTTATAAGTAATTAATTACGAGAATGCTTGGATATTAATTAAAGATTAGGCCTTAAATAAGGTAGGACTTTTAGATATAAAGAATATAAGCGATAATAAAGAAATGTCCGCTTTGATATTAATTAAGAAAAAAAGGAACGGTTTTACCCCATTTAATAATTTAAGCAATAACGATTAAGAAGGTTTTAACCGTAACCAAAAGCGTCCAAGCGTACTGATAGTATTTAAAATTACGAATGCGTTATAGGATTTAAAGATCGTCTAGCCTCGATAAATCCAGAACTTAAAAGCTTTAAAAAAGAAATGTATAATAAAAAGGTAATCCGGATATTATAGTATCACGTTCTGCCAAAACAAAAAGTACCTTCGGTATATAACTATGGTGCCGACTCGTCGATTATGCAATTAGTTTCTAACCGGATAAGTTCAGTCGATTAAAGTTTTACCGAGGACAAAATAAATACCGAGGTCGAAAAGGTTATCGTAATAATTATTAAGATTAAGATAAACGCTTCAATAACATTAATTAAGGGATTTATTGGTTTTATTAAAAGTTAATATATAATATACAAAATTGCGGTTTATTTGTTAATATAAAAATTATAAGATTGGTTTTACTTGCCGATAATAGATATACTCTTTTTTTAGGAACCCTAGAAGATAAAGTAACGTTAAGCATGATTTAGTTTCTTTAAGTCATTAAAAGCTAGGCGATCGAGTAATAGATCCTATTTGGGAAAAAGATCTTAAAATAGATCCATGGTTTGCCGGTTTTCTCTGCCCGATTTAAGGAAAACATGCGGTATTTTGATCGGCGAGACGACATTTTTCGAGGTGTAAACAGTTAATTAACGAACCCCGACCCGGATATTAATAATCCTGTTAAATCTTAAAAGCATATTACGATTTTAAAACTAAATTGATAGAAGCTTAATATTAATTAAAATAAGATAACCAAGATTAATATAACCTATATCGTTGATTAAAACGGAAGGCCATTTTATAAAAAGGTACCGTTGCGTAAACGGTTATAGAGTAACCTTGTCGAAAGCAAAAATACCCGGCATTAAAAGGAAATCCGAACCCTGGAAATCGACGACTCTGATTAGTCGACTGTGGTTACTAGCGTTATAATAGCTAAACGTTCCAAAAATAAAGAAAAAGAATTTGGAAGCGTAAAGAGAAATAAAAGCGAATACGAAATAAATGATAACAAATTAATGTACAAGGGATATTCGTTTTAGAATATGGAAATCGGCGCTTAAATAAATAATACCCCCCAAGTAAATGTTAATATTTTTTAAATAAACGATGTTATCCAAACGGATAATATCTTTACTTATAAAGATGTAATCGATAAGTATGTAATTAAATTCTAGGAAAAGAAAATCTAGGAAAGCTTTTAAAGAAAGTTTAAAATTATTTGGTCCGAATTAATCCGAAGTTTACTTAGATTTCGGAAAAGCTTTTAAGAATTTTATGGCGGTTAAGACTTTAAAGGTATTTAATTACAAAAATAAGGAAACGGTTAAGAGAACCGAGGCTAAAACGCGAGGATTAAAAGTTCTAAAAGCAGGAAAACCCGTTAGGATTCTGATTATAAATATCGGTTATAAAATAAAAAGCCAAAAGGAAGCTAAAGTCTTATCGGTTTAATAATGCAGTTCAGTTAAATATATTACCCCTTGGTTTAGGCTGGCAGTTAAGGTAGGTTACGGAGGTTGTAAAAACTTAATTAATAAAGTTATCGATATTAGAACCGAATCGAACGTTATAATCGCGTCGTACGTTAAGCAATATGGACTAGTTATATAATAAATCCGCGTATCGTTGTTGGGCCATAATTTTGAAAATAAAACTTTATTCGAAAATATAACCAAGGTTTCCGTTTAACTAGCTGGCCGATTAATCATTATTCCATTATTTGTCGTCGATTAACATTACGCTACGCAACTATTAATTCTGGGACTTAATCTTATGGCCGAATCGAAGATAACGCTCAATATAAACCCGGAAGTAATAAAAAGAACCTTGGAGTTTGGCCCGTCGAAGATTATTATTCCTTTAATCCTTGCTGGAAGAGTTATGCGTAATATCCGTATTGATAAGGAGCTTGAGAAAGAGCAATAGGTAAAATAGTAGGCTGCTTTATTGGCGAAAGCAGGTCTGTAAGCCAAAAGATAAATAAGCACGTTATTAATTTTTATATTTTTTCGATTAGTGATATCTGTGCTGATTAAAACTCGAAAACTATTTAGGAAGTTATCGGTAACAAGCTGGAATCTGGAGATAAGATCTTAAGTTAATTTAACGAAAAGGAATTGGCGCATACTTTATATAAAATACTGTAGGATAAGAGGCAACAAAAGATTAATAATAACCGGATTATCCAGATTAATACGATACATAAACTTCAGTAGAAAAAAGTAATCCCTGTCGACGATGCACGCTTTAATAAATTTGTACTTTCTGGAAACCCGAATTAAACGGTTAAGAAATTCGAAAAGGCTTAGCAAGTTATTGATGAGGATGGCGAAAAGTCCGATAAGCCTGGTATACCCTTAGCTGCTTTGTTTCTTAGATTTAGTACTATGCCCCGAAAGACCCGACTTATTAAGGAACGCGCCGACGAAATTTTTAATTAGTTAAAAGATAAGTTTACCCGTATAAAGAAAGCCTTTTTCTGAAGAAAGCATTTTTCTAAGGAGACGTTTTTTTGCAAAAGGCTGCTTTAACTTAGAATTGGAAAAAGTGTAGCAAAATCATATTAAATGTCGCATTAAATTATGAAATTAGAACGATCTCTTATAAGGCATAGCAAGCTAAGGGCATAACAATGCCGGCAAGCATTAAGAATAAGCAGATCGAAATATTAAAAATGCGTATTTAGCAAGGTATTTTCGAATAGTTTTATGCTATATATAAAAATACTTAATTTCTAGTCGAAAAAGGAATAATAGGTTCCGATTAATTAATTGAATGATTAAATTAAATGTTATTAATTTGAGATATGCCTTTATGACGGATAACTACAACGAACTTTGCGCGGATTTTGTTATATGCTTTTTAGTTACTTTGGTAAACTTTTTTTCGAGTTATAATAAAGTTATTTTAACTTTAGCTAACAAAGATCTTACCATTTTCGCCATACCGTTAAAACTTCTAAGGTATATTATTATATTTTAAGGGTTTACAAACTCTATACCTTATTTCTGCCGCGTAGTTAAAAGGATTTTAAACAATTTAATACCCGATATAACCCGGCTATTCGTCGATAACGTTAAGGTTAAAGGTCCGAAAATAAGATATAATAATAAGGAAATTTTCCCAGGAATTCGGGAATTCGTTTATAAGCATATCGTCAACATAAACAAAACTCTTCTTAGCTGTAAGCTTGCTGGTACGACAATTAGTATAAAAAAGTTGTGATGGTATTAAGAAACAACCGTCATAGTCGGATTTATTTACGGAACTAATAAGCGGCGATTAGATATAGCCAAGGTAAAAAAAATCATAGAAATTTAGTTATGCGAAAACGTTTTGGAAGTTAAAACTTTCTTGAGTATTATCGTTTACTATCGAATATTTATTACGTACTTCGCTGTTAAAATAAAACGTTTTATACGCCTGCTCCGAAAGAAGTAACCTTTTATTTGGGGCCTCGATTAGGACAGCGCAATAGAAAGCATTAAAAAAGGAATTACCATAATCCTGACTTTAATTATTTTAAATTATAGCCTTAATGCTAGAAACATTATTATTAAAATAGACATGAGTAAGGAAAGTTATAAAGATATTTCCGGTTAATTAATTAATAAAATGGAATATTTCGCGCGCTTTAAAAGTGGTACTTAAAAGAATATCAAGTTAAATTATGACGTGAGCAAACTAAAATGTTAAAATATTTTTAAAATCCTAAGGAACTTCCGGAATTACATTTATGGAATCCGATGCGTATTAAAGAGTAACGCCGAAGTACTGGTAATTTAAATTAATAATTTCTTAAACGGTTTATCTGGTGCTGTAATTATTCGTTAAGTTGTTTAAATAAAAATGTTTGGCTTTAAAATTAAATATATCTCCGGCAAAAAGAATATAGCAGCGGACGGTTTATCTCGAAAGCTACCTAAAGCCTTTAACTTGTTAAACGATTAATGAAAGGGAAAAGTTGATAACTTTATAAATATCCAGCTGAATATTATTCGGCTTAATATTATTTTAACTGGCATAACCTTTATACCTTTTAATACGGATCGGCGTTAAGAACCTTTTATTAGGAATTGGTTTGATAAGTCGTAAAAGTACGTTAGGTTCCTAACGATATTAAATCTCCTTAACCGGCTTCAATATACTTTAAAAATAAAAAGAAATACTTTTAAATTTAAAGCATTATATTACTTTATTCAAAACGGTATTCTTTAACGTGAAGCAAACAAAAGGTACGGCAGCCGGCAAATGGTAAACACCGAATAAAAGTGATACGCAGTAATTAGGTAATATTATAAAGATTATAGTTATAAGGCGCAAAATTCAACTTATCGTTATATAGCACCTTTATACTATTTACGTACCATGTTTAGTTATGTTCAGAAAGTAATGCTTACGTATGTTAAATGCTAGAAAGTAGCCGATTGACGATTCGAAAAAGGTTATAGATTTTCGTAAACGTTTAATATAGTTATTATTTAGGTAATCGATATTGAATTTATGCTTAACAACGATAGTTACAAAGCTAGAGCAGACGTTGAATGCAAATTATTTAACTATTTAAAAACTAAAGCTTTACGATTAATTACGTTAATAATAATTAAGAAGTTCTTAAACGAGCATATTTTTTATCGACATAATATTTCGATTAAGATTAAGATTAACGGAAGCTTTAAAAATAAGGGCGAGGTTATTAAAGCCTGTAACGTATTAAGGATTAAGAGGAAAGTTGGTACCGCGTATTCAGCCTGGTAACAAGGCCTAGTCGAAAAAGGATACGTTTCGATCGTTAAAGCCTTAATAAAAGCGACGAATAGGACTGGTAAAGGATGGGTTAAGCTTTTGCCTAAGATGGTCTTCGCCGATAATACCATTATAAAAAGTTATAACTTTAGCTTTTATAAACTGCTGTACGGATAGAAAGCCCTATTACCGATCGAGATAATTCTACTGATATAGAGATTTATAACTTGAGACATAGATACGCCGAAAGAACATTTAATTACGTAAAGAATTAGCCTTTTAAAGGGAAAAGCTAAAAGCGTAGCCAAGATTACCAAAGTGATCGCTAATTAGCGCTATAAAGTAGCTAAACTAGCGAATGAAAGAGATAAGAATAAAAATAAAGATGGATCTTTAGAAATAGATGGCCCGGTATTATTGTATAATACGTTACGATATATAGATATATTTAAAGATATAAAGTTAAACTAGGGTTAGCTTAGCCCGTATTTAATTACTGATATTATTGGCTTAAGTATTTATTATTTAAAGGAAATTAATAAAACCAAATAACAGAGTACTTTTTTTACTAATAAATTAAAGCAATTTGTAAAAGATAAAAAGTGTATTTAAAGCCGATTAACTTATAAAAGAGGATTAAACGAAATATTTTTTTAATTAGCTCGACGACACGATGTCTGACATTTCGGATGTTGCGAATATCGAATTACTTGAAGATTAACAGCTTAAAGCTTCGGAACTTATAAGAACAAATATTAAGATATAAATACTTAATGGCCGACTTAAAGGATATACGGTTATAGACGATAACGATACGATAAAAACGACCCGATTAAGAGAACGGAAGAAACTAACGCGATTAATTGCAAAAAAATAAAATATAGTAATTTCTTTAAATTTTTTTAAGCTTTTTTAAGTTTTTATAAAGTTCTTTAGATTTCCTTATTATTCCGCTTACCGATACCTTGTACGATAATATTATGCTTTACTTATAATTAATGCGTCCGGCTGTATTTACCCGAAACCGGGGATTAATAATATGCTTTTAAACTTTGTTTTAAAGCTAATTCCTAGCGAATATTTTGATAATAGGATAAGCCTTCACGTAAATATGCTTTTTAATACGTGATAATCGTAAAAGGTTAGCCCTAAATACTTGAAACCCCTCGTTTCGGAAGGTATAATTACACTTTTCGAGAAATCCAACATAGTTATACAGGCCCCATCAAAAAAAGCCAGGAATCGACAAACAATTAAAGAATAAGTATATTCCGTACTAATTAAAATATTCCGATATTACATGTTGTTCTTTGTAAAGCTTGTAAGGTACTAGATTAAATATATCGAATGCTTAACTGAATAAATTAATAATGTATTTAAAACTTTTGGCAAAAGCAGCCATAAAGGAACTTAAAGGATTAACCTCATAAACTTCGACATATACTAGATAAGTTACCAAGTTTTCTAATAATTTATTGCGGCACTAAGACTTAAAATGATTTTTCTCCGCTATAATAATAAATAACGGTATAGGTTAAACTTGGAAATTAATAACTTTAATAATTATAACTTACTTTCTATTCCTTTATTATTATTTTTTTGGATTTTCCACGTTTTTCGGCGCTGGTAACTACCATGCCCGTTATTATAAAAAGCTTTATTAAAAATTTAGTTTCGTCGAAGTTGTAAATATCTTCTTTTACGATACTGTACTTCGCGATTATAGCCCGAATAAGCTCGAACTAATTACGAAATGTTCCTGGATTTTCGGATAAAACCCGTTAATAATCGCTTTTCTGATTTAAACGCGTCAAAATTTTTTTTGCCGTTTAACAAAGTTCGACGGCTAGTTAATTCCAACGCATTCCGTAACGCGCTGGGCAAGCAATACATTGGCCATATCTTTAACGTATTAAAGCCGGACAGGAAACGTTCGCGTATTTAGGTAAAGGATTCGGTCGACAATCGATTTTTCTTCGGTCGGCGTCAATTTGCGCAAATTGGGGTCAATGTCGGTTCGGGCGTATTTACCATGATATCGGGCTCGCAAGGTTATTTCGGGAACTTCATATATAGAACTAAGTTTCGCATAACTAAATTTCGGGGCTCGTTTTTTATCCTGAACGGCTAGGTTCATTCTCGCTGTTTTTATAAGCCGCTTTATATTATTAGTGTTAGAAATGGATAATTGAAGTTTAGTAATTGGAATGTTGAAATAAATAAGCCGTTCGCTTGTGTAAGCCGCTCGTTTGTGTGGCACGTTAATGCTATAACGAATAATACCATTACTAAACGTAGGAAGAATTTATCGAAAAAAAAACAACAAAGTATTGCCAGAAAACAATGACCGATTTACAAATTCAGCTAACATTTACTAAAAACTCAAAAGAACGATTAGTTATATAAAACGAGATTTGGTTTTTTTTTAACTAGAATTTGGAAAACTTTAAAGCCGGAATATTACAATAAAAAAGCGTTCTAGAATTAACTAGTATACTTGATAGTAACGCTGCGGCCGATAAAAGCAGTAATTAAAATAAATATAAAACGAAAATAAACTATACGGAAAAAGAATTCAATAATTTGAAAATAACGTAAATAACCAGAGCTATTTATAACGGAGCCTCAAGCTGGTAGGAAAAATAAAAGTAAATAACAATACTTAAAAAAGACTTTAAACGTAATAGAAATAGCACGAAAAAAAAAGTATTACGATATAAGTACGGATCGAAAATAAGTTATATAGTGGATTTATAGTTGCGGTGAAAACAATGGTAATTATATTAACTTAAACATAATAAATACGTTATAATTACTATAAAAAGAAAAGGAATATCTTTACGAAATCGAAAATGGCAAGCTTCAAATATTTAGCTACAACAAAGGATTAGTTGGAAGAGAAATTAATTACTTGAAAGCCTTTATCAAAGGAAAAGAATAAATTATTAATTTCGAGATTATGTTTATAAAGAATTACGACTTAATCCTAGGTTTGCTATAGTTGGGATAATATAACTCGGTTATTAATCAACGTCCCATATATATAAGCGCTACACAGATATAAGCGCAACACTTTTTTAACACATTCCAACTACCTATCTTCAATTGCCCATTTCTCAACCCCAGTATTATGGAACGCCATATAAAAGAAGCGAAAATGAACTTAGCCATTCAGCTTAAGAAACGAGACCCGGAAGTTAGTTATAGGAAGCTTGGTTCTATCTATAAAATCTCATCTTCTACCTTAGTATACTGTTCTAAAGGCAGACGTGCCCGAGCCGATATTATCTCTCCTTTACAGAAATTGAGGCCGACCGAAAAGAAAATTGATTGTTGACCGAATCCTTAACCTAAATACGCGAGCGTTTTCTATCCGGCTTCAATACGTTAAAGATATGGCGAATATAATGCTGGCCCAGCACGTTGTATAACGCGTTGGAATTAATTGGGCGTCGAATTTGTTAACAAAATAAGGATGATACTTGAAAAGAAATGATTAAAAATTATTAAGGTAATTCCCCAAATCAAATACTTAAGTCGGTTAATTTTATAATAAAAGCTTATATATTATTATTGTATAGGGCCGGTTTTCTCGCCAAAAAAAAAGGATCCGATTGCGCGAAACGAACCATATCTTAGGCAAACGTCAAAAGATTACGCATAAAGGTTTTCAAAAAGGAGGAGCACTTATTATACACAAGGGACAAGCTCTTCTGGCCGAAAAAGAAAGAGGTGGTAAAAGAATGCAGCCAACAGCAGCGAGAAAGAGGTCGTTGCAAAAGAGCTAAGACCACGGAACAGATGTATGGCGTCTGCGACAAGCACGGGCATAATGCGCCTACTTGTAAAAAAAGTTGTAAATATATCTAACGAAGAAGAATCCAATTAATTGTAATCAATGAGATGTGTTGTTATTAAGTTATTTGGATTGATTGTTACGAGGTACCAAAAAGTGTTGCGCTTCTATATGTGTGGCGCTCATATGTATGGGACGTTAAAAGTTTTGCGAAATAAATTAGGATTTAATTTTTACTGAGAAGCTAAATGACGAAAGATTTTAACATTCGATCGATAGGGTAAATCAATGTAAACGTAAGGAAACGGCAGAAACTTTATTACCTAAACCAATAGGATATATTAAAGAACAGAGGTGTAATCCAAATTTACGAGGTATTATCATTAAGTCTAAAATAAAATTTAGATAGATAAAGAACGATTTAAAACGACCGCCCGGAAAGTTACCAAAATGGATAACTAAAGCATTTTTATAATATCAGAAGTGCGATAAGTTGATTATCAAAGAACTTGATATAAAATTATCAAAAATATAACGTATAAGATTATAAAATAATGCTAAAAGATATCAAAAGTACTACCTTTTATCCGATATATGCAAGGCCGAATGTGTTCAAGCCTTATTTTCCAGGCTGAGCCAAATACACAGAAAATTATTACACGACGTAATTTGCAAGATAGATACTATACCCAGTAGCTTCGAACACGATAATTGATCAATGGTTTTCACGGTTAGAATAGATTGACACCTCAGTCCCATAGAGCCTCACTTTGAAGCCGACTGCTGGGCCCCCGTAAGCACGAAATTTCTCGACTGATATCGGCTTCGGAGGCTCACATGCGTGGTTGCCGATAAGCTTCGACCCTGATGAACCTTATGCCCGCTGGCTGGTTCAGCAGGGTCAGACAATATAACTCAGGAGATGTTAAGCTTTACGGGGTAAACTTATCCGATATATAACGTAAAATATGCAAAACTATATGCATTTTGCGATTACTTCGAAACCAGGCTTCGAAAATTATAAATACTACGTTTCAAATTACTAATCGGATACATTATATTTTCGGTATCTAAAAATAGAAAACTTGGAATAATGGTAAATTATAGATACCTTAACGACATTATCGTAAACTATAAAATACCGTTATTATTAATTATTAAAATAAAATATTGCTTATATAAAGCAAAACAGTTAATAGCTATCGACCTTCGAAATAGTTCTAATATATTTTGGATTAAGGAAAGATACGAATGGAAATTAACCTTTAAAACGATATATGGCTTATACGAATACCTAGTTATTCTTATAGAATTAACTAACGCACTAGAGACCTTTTAACCAATAATAAACTATGTATTAAAAAATACCTAGATATTTTCGTTCTTTGTTACCTCGACGACATTCTTATCTACTTAAAAATGAAAAAGAAAAGTACGGAAAGAACGTTTATCAGGTGGTATAAATGTTACAGGATGTGAGACCTTTGGCTAATACCGAAAAAGGCTAATTTTATAAGCAAAAAATCAATTTCCCAAAATATATTATTTCGCTAGAACAAATTCGCATAAACCCTGAAAAGCTATCAGCAATTAAGAACTAGGTACAACCCACTAACATTAAGACAATATAAATGTTTTTTAGATTCGACAATTTTTACCGACGATTTATACGTAATTTAAGCAAGAGAACTATGCTATTAACGGAAACTACCAAAGAGGATAAAGAATTTAAATAAACTCTAAAAGAAAGAACAGGTTTTTAGCAAAATAAAACCGCTTTTACTAATAAACTAGTACTAATTATATGAGACTTATAGAAACTAATTAAGCTAAAAACCGACGTGTCGGATTACGTCTTAAAAGCTATGGTTAAATATCGAAACGATTATGAAAAACTTTACCCTGCTGCGTTTTATTTTTACAAATTATATAAAGCTAACCTGAATTGCATTATTTACGATAAGGAGTTTTTAGTTATCGTTAACGCTTTTAAAAAGTTTAAACATTACCTTAAAGGTAACATATACTATATTAAGGTTTATACGAATTATAAGAATATTATAAATTTCTTTACGATACGAAAATTTATCAGAAAACAATTACGTTATGCGAAAAGCCTTTCTAAATACGATTAAGTTATTAATTATCGAAATGGATCAAAAAATGGCAGAACAGACGTACTTAGCAGACGGCCTAACTTGGAAAAACTTAAAGTTTAAGTACAGTAAACAATTTCGATACCTCGCCCGAAATATATCTAAAATAATGACGGATTGCTACGATACGAGCAATACTACCTGATATACATTAACCAATTTAACAATATAATGCCAATTACCCAGCAAAATAGCAAACAGACAAAATACAAATACCCGAGAATTTACAGGAGGACCTGGTACGGAACGGATACGAACACTCGATACATAAACATCTAGGAGTTTACAAAATCTTAAAACGTTTATAACGGACATATTACTTCCCTAAGATAAAAATTACAGTACAAAAGGTAAGGCAACAATACAACATCTGTACCAAGGCAAAGATACGAGGATATAAACCTTACGGAAAACTACAATCCTTACTAGTCGCACAACGAGTATAAAATTTGATTATATTTAACTTTATTGCCAAATTTCATTTATTAGAAAATCCAGCTACAAAAGTACCTCACCATATATTTTCGTAATGATTAAAAGAGTTACGATATTTTTTGGGGGGTTTTTTTTTAAATTTCTTTTTAATTTTTTTTTTAATTTTTAGTTTTTTACCTCATAACGAAAATACCGATACAGAACAACTTGTATATATTTTCCTTAAATATATTTTCCGTACTTACGGACTTTTAACGGGTATTGTTTCGGATAAAAATATTACCTTTATTGCGAAATTTTAATAAGAACTAATAACTTAATTGGGATTAAGTCACAAATTATCCAACGTATTTAAACCCTAAATAAACAGACAAATAAAAAGAACTAACCAAATGTTAAAAACATATTTACGATACGATTTTAATTACGAACAAACCAAGTAGGTGAAGAAATTACTAATCACGTAATTAACCTATAACACTAGTCATTACGGAAGCATCAAACGACGCTAGCAACTACTAATTTTCGTTTCATACCTAAATTTTACCAAGATTTACATAAACATAAACCAGCTAACGTCAAAACAATTTTATGTTCAAATAGGTGAAGCAGCTGTACGTAGAAATGAAAACAAAGCTTAAGTGCGTACGCGATTAAATAAATAAATACTATAACCAAAAAAGATTAAGAGGACCAATCTTCTCGGCAAGGAAAATAGTTTACCTAGCTATTAAAAACATCTAGAGCAAAAGGCTAAATAAAAAACTCGATTTTAAATATATCGGCGGTAAGAAAATCTCAGAAAATAGTTATGAATTAGAGCTACCGTGAAAGGTTAAGGTTTATCCAATTTTTTATATTTCTTTATTAAATTTAGCAGCGGATACAATTAAAGTTAGGACGGGACAGAACGAAAAGATTGTGCAAGATATACCAATTCATAAGACAGAAAAAATACTAGACGTACCTAAAAAAAAGAAAAAAAAAGAATTTAGTCAGTATCTAGTTAAATGGAAAAATTACCCAAATTCCGAAAACACCTGGGAACTCGCAAAAAGCCTTCCGAACGCCTAGCGCCTTTTAAAAAGGTTTTGCTAGAAACGCCGGAAACGCCGGGCTTAAAAGCGTTCCAGTCTATGTTATCAAGGGATAGCCGATTAGCAGGTATAGTGATCTCTGCTAACGTAACCTTAACTTCCAACTATTGTTGCTTTCGCTTTAGACGTTCGAACTCCTTTATTGCCTCTGCACTTTAAATACCCCAACGTAGCATTTCGACCCCGCGACGGCGCAAAACCTTACGCAGTTTCTATAGATGATCGATTTTATTAGCGGCGGAACGAAAAGCCTTTCGCGCTTATTTTTCTTTACGTTCCAGTCGCTTTTCCTTATTTAAAGCCCTTTAATATTCTAAAATAAAAGGGCTAAATAAATAACAAAAGATATTATATTTAATATAACGAAAATATTTCCCAGAGTCAAAATGCGGTTTGCAAATTTTTTGCTCGGATTTGTAACCAAAATAGAAGGTATTAAAAGATATGTCAAAACCAAAACGGTCGATTCGTTGGGATAGAATTAAAGCCTTATAACGCTTACGGAATCTTTATTTATTAATACGACCGGATATAATAGTTGAACAATGGGATAGTAATACGTAAGAAGGGAGGTTACTTATTAAACAAATGCGATAAATAAATTAATCTTTAAAAGCAAAGATCCCGGAAAAAGGGAAATTGTATTATAACTAAAGAGCTTAGAGCATTAACAGACGGTCGGAGAATGTGGGACGTATTTCCGATGTAAGTTTCGAGTTGCGAAATTGGCTTAAAGACTTAAGCCGTTTAAATATTTAAAGCTAAAATTAAAATATATACGCTTATTATTTTCTACAGTTTAAATAGTATCAGTTTATAATAATAATTGGTTACCCAGATTTATATCTGCTATTTTAAACGTGATTATGGCTTTATTGCTTAGATTCCCACGATACCACTGCTAATATAAATCATACGATTTAGGTTGAATAGTTGGTTAAGCCCATAGACGTCACGTTTTGCGATGCCGTATTTTGCGATAATGGCGCGACCAAGTTCGAGCCACTTGCGAAATATTTCTGGATTCTCGCATAGGACCCGCTGGTAATCGATCTTCCGATTTAAACGCGTCTGGAATTCTTTCTGCCGTTTAATAAAGTTCGACGCCCAGTTAACTCCAACGCGCCTTACAACGCGTTGAGCAAATAATCGATTCGCCATATCTTTAACGTGCTAAAGCCGGACAGGAAACGTTCGCGTATCGAGGTCAAGGATACGGTCGACAATAGATTGCTCTTTTGTTGTCGTTAGTTTCGCAGATTCGAGAAAATATTAGCTTGGAAAGGTTTGACGTAAATTCAGTTTTAATGTAAATAAAGAGGCTTTATATATAAAACTAAGCCCTCTGAAACTAAGTTTCGAGTTTCGTGTTTTAGCCTAAATGGCTAGGTTCATTCTGGCTTCTTTTGTAAGGCGTTTCATAATATTGGTGTTGAGAAATGGGCAATTGAAGATAGGTGGTAAGAATGGCTAAAAAAAGTGTCCGACGAGCTTGTGTGTCCGATGAGCTTGTGTGGGACGTTATTATTAACGCTTTTAAGGTATTTATGTATTGCCTTAAAAATAATATGAATTAATTTAATGTATATACGGATCATTAAAATATTATACATTTTTTTACAATATACGAGCAATTAAGGTATAATAAAATATTTTCGATATAGTACTCGAAAGATACATGCGACACCGCGAATTACTACGATCGAATAACATTAGTCGATAAGAATAAAAGGATAATAAACTGAAAAGTTAGCTTACAAATAAATGGTAGGTGCCGGAAAGATTTTAAAGAGACTTAATATGGAAAATATATAAATACCCGGTATATAACAATTTACAGTCTCATGAATCTGGAAACGTTTATAATAGATATATTATTTCATTAAAATAAAATTTACAATGCAGAAAGTAATTCGACAATACGAAATCTACTCGAAAATAAAACTACGACGACATGAATCTTATAGAAAATTACATTTGTTACTAATTGTAAAGCGATTGTAAAAGTTAATTATATTCCACCTTATTCCTAAACATCTATGATGCAAAAACCCAGTTACGGAAATATATTACGATAGTATTTTCGTACTCGTTAATTGATTTCCGAAATTTTTTTAGATCTTACCTTATAAATAAAACACCGATGTAAAGTAATTCGTATCTATTTTTTAAAAAAAAATTATAGTTATGATACTTCCAGACTTTTAACAAAATTTATTGTAGATAAAGCTATTACCTTTACTTTAAAAAATTATTAAAAACCAAGAGCTTACCCTAGGTTAAATTATAAGGTGTCCAATATATTCAGACTATTAACGGACAGATAAACGGAAAAAACTAATTAAACTCTAAAAACGTATTTGCGATAATATGTTAATTATAAAAGAAGTAATTGCATTAATAAGTTTCCAGTTACGCAATTTATAATATTTATTCTTGCAAAGGTCTTTATGTAGCCTTAATAATTACCCATTTTAGTTTCATCCACGAATTTTACCAAGACTTATGAAGTCGACTAGTTCATATTAAAGTAATTTAAAATAATTAAAATAATTATACACAAAAATAAAAACAAGGTTGGAATTTGTACGTAACCATTAAAGTAAATATTATAAACAAAAAAAGTTAAAGAAATTAAGCTTTTCGGGAGAGAAAATAGTTCACTAAGCTACTAACAATATCTAAAGCAAATGACTAAATAAATAATTGGATTTTAAATTGATCGAACTATATAAAATAGCTAAGAAAATTTCAAAAAATAAATACGAATTAGAGTTACCCCCGAAAGTTAAGTTTTATGTAATTTCTTATATCGTTTTACTTAAGTAAACAACCGAAACAATAGAGGTTAATATAAAGCAAGATGAAAAAGCTATAGAAAATGCATTTATTTATAATGTAAAGAAACTGTTAAGTGTACCCAAAAAAAGTATTTACTTAATACTTAATTAAGTAAAAGAATTACCTAGATTTCGAAAATACCTGGGAACCCGCGAAAGAATTTACTAATGTTTAATGCCTTTTAAAGAACTTTTATTAATAATACCGTGGCTTTTAAAATTAAACGTATTCCAATTTACGTTATCTAGCGATGCTTAATTAGTTTTTTTAATACCCGACCAATAAATGGAAAAATTGGTTACGTAGCTGTAGTTATTTCGAAATTTAACTGTTGCTCTAATTTTTCCAACCGTTTTAATTTTTCCCTCGCTTCCGTACTTTAAATATCCTGACGTAAAATTTCGCGTGGTCTTTGAAAACGATCGAGTTTGTTCGCGGCAGAACCGAAAGCCTTTCGTACATATTTTCCTTTTTTTTTCTTTTTTTTTTCTTTTTGCGTTTCAGTTGCTTTTTTTCCGTCTAGAAACCGTTGATGTTCCGATATATAAAGATTAAATAAATTACAAAAACTGCCATATTCAGTACAGCGAAGCATTTTTCAAAGTTAGAATGCGCTTCATAAACTTTCTGATCGAAGCCATAACGTCAAAAATATCGGAAAATATAACAAAACGAAAACTGTTAATTTTTTTCGCATTGCTATCTGCTTGGTATTTGACTGTTGTAGGACCCTTGAGACAGACTCCCTTTGTATGGGACTGCAACTGGGCGATTACTTCGGGCCCTGGATATTTTAGTTTTAGTTTTCGCATCGTACTGTCACTAATTCGTAGAGTTTTAGCTATATATAAGTTAACGTTTCTTTTGTAGAATGCAAGAGTTCTATAGGTAGCTGTCGCGCTGATATCTTCGATAACGAATTGATTAAACCTGTTTATGAGCGTAGTAATTGCTTAATGATATTTATCTCGAATAAAGTTATCGGTTTTTTCGGAGCTGCGGGAGACATACTAGGTTATATGCGAAATTCTCGTAATGGGCTAAATTATATAAGCGTAGCGGTGTTAGGCCATTAAGTTTTTAAAGCAGTATATTTATTTTCCCGTATTATTTAATCAGAACGAAGCTGTTGTTTGTATATATCTCGTCGGTTAGGATCGTTGATTTATAGTTTAGAAACTCGTTGATTAAGTTGGAAATATGTATCATAAACGTTAAATGCAAAATAAACGAATTTCTTAAAGGCTAAAACGTGACCTTTATCGTATTACGTTAATTAAAAATCAACAAATACCTTAAAGCTTGCATTATTCCCTTTGGACGTTAATTCGTTTCTTACACAGCTATTTGTTAATTTTTTTAACAAACGGTTTATTTTTTTCTTTTATGAATTGATCGGCAGCGGTAGGTTTCTAGACCAATGTTACTATCTCGCTATTAACGCGGAAATTCTTTTGGGGGGTTTTATTAAGGAATATATAAAATCATCGAGGTAACAAGTAATAAGTACTTAGGCAGACCTTGTTATAGGTACTTTACGTATCCGATTTTTACCACTTTCGGTTACTGCTATTTCGGGCCACTGGTGAACCTTTACGACTACCTCGTTTCGGCCCTTTTCCAAAAGCCTTATTATGTAACTGATTGTTAATATCCTTAGTTTTTTTGTAGTCAGGATCGTTTTAATTAAAAAGGTTTGCAAAAGCTGCGTAAAAGATCGAAAACGCTACTTTGACGTTTTTTGTTTACTGTTGTAAATTCCTTATAGTTTAGTAATCTAAAAGATTAACCTCAATTTTAAGAAAATTAATCTGTGACGGGTATAGGCTTAACCAACTATTAAACCTAAGTCATACGGTGTATATTAGCAATGGTATCGTAGGCATTTGAGTAATAAAGTAGTAACTACGTCTAATAATAGCAGATATAAATCTGAGTAACCAAAATATATTGCAAGCTGGTGCTATTTAGATTTATAAGGAATAATAAGCGTATATATCCTAATCTTGGCTTAAGGCATTCGAACCGGTTCGATCCTTTTTCTGATAATCGAGCATCTTCAAATCTATTAAACCGTTCCACTAGCTCGATTAGCTCGATATATGAACGCCAATTAAACGTTACGAACCTATCGATCCCGTTACATAATCTTAAAACCCATATGGGAATATATCTTACAACTTCCGCCCGTCTGTTAATCGAACCAAGGCCTTTAGCCATAGCACGATTTCTCCTCTTCCAGGATCTTTACCTTCAAAAATTAACTTGTTTATCGCATTTGGTTAGTAAGTAACTTCTCTTTTTACATGTTACTTTTTGTTATTTAACTGCCATATTAGGTCGTATAGAAAAGCAGAAATCCCACCAGCGTAAAAATGCTTTAATTCTGTCTAAAAGAATTAATAGTTTTAATTTTAACATATTCGCGTTTTCTTTTCGCGCTGCAAATCCGAAAAAGAGACCTACAAAGTTTATCCTGATTCTGGAAAATGCGCGCGCTGCAGCGAGCATAACAGTCCTTATAACCTATTCGGGCCTTCCGAGGTCGAACACTGTAGGCTGGTCGCTAAGAAAAAATGCTTCGAACTTTAAAAGCGTTTTGTTAAGGAAAAACTTCTTTTGGGTCCAACAATACTTAAACGAATTATTCAGCCGTTTAAATCGTTTGCGAAGTTAAAAAAAATTGTGTAAACGTAGGACCGAAATGCTACGTAAAGCTATTAAAGATACGGAAGCGACGGAAAGGTTTAAACGTTTAAAGCGAAAGCAATAACAGTTAAAGCTAAGGTTGCGTCAGCGCAAACTTCCATACCCGTTAACTAGCCTGGTACCGAAGAGGCCGACTTGGCGTCGCTGAACGATGTAAATTGAAGTATTTTTAACTCTAGCGCTTCCGGCGTTGCTGACAAAAGTTTTTTAGGAAGCGCTGGGCGTTCGTGAAGTTTCTCGTAGGTTCTCAAATATTTTCGGGGTTTGGGTAATCCTTTTATTTGATTAGATACTGGGAAATCCCTTTTTTTTTGCGTACATCTAGTATTTTTTCTGCCTGGTAACTTGGTACATCCTTTATAACGTCTTGGTTTTATCCCGTACTAATTTTGATTATATCTACTGCTAACTTTAATAAGGAAATAAGAAAGATTGAACAAAGCTTGACTTTCGGAGGTCGCTTTAATTTATAGTTATTTTCTGAGATTCTCTTAACCGTCTTATATAACCCGATATAGTTAAAGTCGAATCTTTTATTTAACCTTTTAATTTAAGATGTTTTTAATAGTTAAGTAAACTATTTCCACTTTCGAAGCTGTTAATCCTTTTAACCTTTTTTGGTTGTAATATTTGTTTATTTAATTACGTACAAATTTAAGCTTTGACTTTATTTTTGAATATAATTGCTTTAGCTATTTTAACATAAAAATTACTTTAACGTTAGATAATCCATCCTTATATAAATTTCAGTAAATCTTAGGTATAAAACCAAAATTAGCTGTTATTAACGTTGTTTTAATGCTTTCGTAATAGCTAGTATTATAAGTTAATTCTACAACTGGTAACTCTTTAACCTAATTATTTTATTTGTAATCATCATGATATCGTAAATACGTTTTCAACGTTTAGTTAATTTTTTCTATCTGTACATTTGTTTGGACTTTAAATAGGATAAATAATTTATCATTGAATGCAAGTTAAGCAATTAATCTTTTCAAATTTTCGATATAAAGATGATACTTTTATCCGAAACAATTTCTATTAAAAGGCCGTAAATGCCGAGAATATATTTAAAGAAAATATATACGAATTGTTTTATATCGGTATCTTCGTTATAAAGGAAGAAATTAAAAATTTCAGATATCGATTAACGATTACGAAGATGCTGTTATAATATATTCCTGTACTACATCTTTTTATAAAAGAAGCTTAGTATTAAAATCAAATATAATCGAATCTTACAGTCGTTCGGCGACTGGTAAAGGTTATAATTTTCCGTAAGATTTGTATCGTCGTACTCTCGCTATGGCTTAAATATAGAATCATCGTATTACCCTTTATATTGTAATCTTCATCTTATGAAAATAATATATCCGTTATAAACGTTCTAAAGTTTTATAGACCCCAAGGTATTTATATACCGGGTATTCGTATACGTTTTGTATCAGGTCCTCTTGTAAGTCTTCGGGTACTTATATTTTATCTGTTCCGTATTTTGCTAGTTTATTAGTATTATATTGATGGATAATTTAATATATATCAGGCGCTATTATTCGTATTGCAGTAATTCGTCGCTGTTTCGGGTATTTTTCGGGTTTTGTATCGAAAATCATTTGCTGTACCTTAACCTTAAGTTCTTCCAGCTTACGTCGTTTGCTAAATGCGTTTATTTTGCCGTTTTCTAAGCTTTTTCGATAGATAATAACGTAGTCAAATTTAAAAAGACTTTTTACGTAACGTAACTATCTTTCGACAAGTTTTCGTGTCGTAACGAAATAGGTAATGTTCTTGTAACTTCTATATACCTTAATTAATGCATGTTACGTTTAAGGTAATATTTAAATTCCTTCAAGGCGTTGAGATAATTAAGAACTTTTATTGTAAATAGATACTTTAATTGAGCTTTATATAACGTCTAAAAATAAAACGTAATAAGATAAAGTTTTCCTTAATAGGTTTGATATTTAATTACAGCTTTTAAGCTAGAATTCGCAGCGGCGGGTTTTAGCTTAACTAATTGTTTTAGGTCGCATAAAATCAACACTGGTTTACTGGTAAAAGTATCCTTAATTTGCTAAAACGTTATGGTAAATTTTTTTTTAAAGTCTAAACTATATATCTTTTTTAGTAAATTCTGTAAATAATATGGCTATTCTGCTAAAACTACGTATCAATCGTCGGTACTATTTAGCGAATTTAGGGAATGCTTGTATTTTTTAATATTAATAAGTTATGTCTAGTCCTTAACTGCTAATAACTTATCAAGGTTTATGCAAATCAGTTCGAGTGTAATAATATATCTTAAAAATTCGACTTTTTATAAATAAAAATAGCTTTTCTTAATGTTAACTAAAACTTTGGCGTCCTACAGCGCTTATAAAACCTAATAAATATGCTCTTCGAACTTTTTTTCCCTTTTTAAGTAAATAAGAATGTCGTCGAGGTAATAAATTAAAACGTCGTATTCATGCTTTTCAAAGCTTATCTTTAAAGTTATTGCGGAATGCATATAATTTTGCATAGTTTAAGTTATATATCGGATAAAATGCGGTACTTTTGCTATTTTAAGGATTATTTCGTAATCTTAATCGTTATATTTGGGTAATTTGATATTAAGTTCTTTTTTGAATAACTTGTCGTACTTGTAATACTGTGAAAATACTTTAACTATTTATTCTAGCAGCTTTTCGGGCGGTTGTTTTAAATCGTTATTTATATACCTATATTTTGCTTTAAAGTTAGCAATAATACGTCGTATTTTTCCATTATAGTTTTTTTCTTTGATATGCCGAATATTTTTGGCTGGTAAAGTTTCTGCTATTTCCTTATATTTATATTCGTTTACTTTATCGATCAAGTATTAAAATCCTTCGTCGTTTAGCTTATCGTTAGAAAATAGATCGTAATTTATTTTGCACATTCTCTAGTTAATAGCCGGCTTATACTGTTTTAACTATAGTAAACCTAGGATTAAGTCGTAATCCTTATAAAAATAATGTCGAAATTAATAGTTTATCTTCTTTGTTCGATAAAGGTTCTAAGGTAATTCATTTCGCATCGGACTTATCCGTCGTCGTAGTTAAATATTTAACCTTTGGCATTTTCGACTTTATAAGAGTATTTTTTGTTTTTTATAGTAATTGTAACTCGTTAACTATTTCTGGAACGATATAATTACCTTTTTATATTCCGTACTCTATACATGCGGTATATCGCTTAGTTTCTTATTTGTACTTAGGCCGTAATAGGTTTCTTTCGTGCTATTTTTATTGCGTTAAAAGCTTTTTTAAAGTGTTACTGTCTATCTTTGTTCTTTTTGCCAGCTTGGGGCCCCGTTATAGATAGCTTGGATCTTTTGAGTTGTTTTCGAATTGTTGAACACTTTTTTTCCGAATCGTTTATTTTCGTTTTAGATGCATTTTAACTGCTGTTCCTGTCGTTACAGCGTTACTGCTAAGTATTCCACTTAGTTTTGGAACGTTTTTCTGGTAATATATTTTAGTTTTAAGGTTTCTTTTAGCTTTTAATCGAAAACGAGCGAATCCTTACCTATATAGCTAATCGCCTTTCTGGGTTCTCCGTCAAGGCCAGCTAAATTTATACATCGGTAATTATTTTCTAGCAGTGCTTTTCCATTATCCTTTGGATTAGTTCTTTTTATATTTGGTAGTCGCATTATTTATAAGAGCGTTAGGACTTTTCTGCCGAGTAGTGTTTATCTTTTGACGAGTTCCTAATAACTGCTAGTTCGTCGATCTTTTCCATCGTTACCATTTCGCGTATATTGCTGTACCACTTTTGGTCCTCAGGATCGCTTCTGGTTCGATTTTTAAAATTAAAACCTTATCGCCATATACGCGTAATTCGTCGCGTAATATATTTTTTTTCGTCCTTATATACTTCGTACTAGGGGCGTCTGCAGTTAACAGCGTAAAGCTTTCCGTACCGATCGGGTTTTCTTAGGCACAAATTTTTGTCCCATTTTTGCTATTTCTTTAATTATGCATTTAGTATTAACTAGTTATTTTTTTGTTGTCATTTTTGCTGCCCGCGGGAAAGGGATTTATCGTCGCTTGGCTCTTTTTATTTCTCGTGCTTCTGCAGCTACTGGATAACCGTAGGTCTAGTAAACCTGGCTTCTTAAGCCTTTCGGGCTTCTGCCTGGACTAGTTTCTTGGCTTCTTTTATTCCCTGTTATACCCTAAGTAAAAGGTTCTCATTGTTTTTAGCGCGGATTATCTTAATCGTTTTTCTGTTGCCGGGTTCCTTTTTATACTAGTTCTTAAGGACTAAAGCTGAATATATATGCTTTTTCGGGCTTTTGCATTTTTGCGCAATATGTTCGGGCTTTCTATAGTTGTAACAGGTAAAAAGCCTTTTATATTTCGATTAAATGGCCCTTAATTCTATAAAACCCGGAGTAGTTGCATAAAAAGTAGAGATATTACGTTTCTTTCTTTGGTTAAGCTTGGAATATCTTTTTTTAATACGTATTACGCTTTTCTTTTTATATATCGTTCGAACTGTCTATTATTAATTTTGATTACGTTATTAAAATACTGGTCGAACGTTATAAATCGTTTAAGGCGCATTAATTTGTTTTTAATATCATTTTTAACTTACGATAAAAAAATTTATTATAGTATTATTATCGTTCCATTTAGTTTGAAAGGTTACTTACTTAAATAAAAAGGCGTATTTCGACGCGGATTCTTTTTGCTTAAGTTGGAAATACTTCCGGACCGATTTCCGTTTTCCGTTTAAATTACTGTATATGTCCTAAATTTCTTATTCAAAATTGGCACAAATTGTAAATAACAGGTTAATTAACGTATCTTTATTATTTTCGGCGTTTTTTAGATAATCCTTGAAGGTTGGTTCGAACTATGTTGAAATATCTCTTTTTAGGCTTTCGACAATTGGTAATAATTTTGTTAGCTTCATTAATTAGAGAAAGTCGGTAAAAGTCAAGGTAAGCCTCAGCATGGATAAAAAGTAGTTGTATATCGCCAGTGCCGTTGTAAGGCTCCGGGGCTTTTATTTTATGCTTTACGCCGTTACTTAAAAGCTAGCTTTAAATTTAAAGATTCCGTTTTTTTAAAAGCTTTTATTGTTAGTTTTATAACTTGAAAGGCTTTCGTAAATCAGGCGTTAGTAATGGATTAGGAAGTCGATGAAATAAAACAGGTATTATTTAAAGTTTAACGGTACTACTAAATAAAAGCTTGTAACGGATAACGGCTATAAGTTTAACTAATTATTAAACGTAAGTCGTAGGGTTTATGTTAGTAGTAATATCGTCAGAATTTAAGCAATAAGATAATAATTACGTTTAGCAATAACTACTAGATATAAATTTAAGTAACTAAATTATATTACAAGCTGGTGTTATCTAAACCTATAGGGAATAATAAACGTAAGTATCCTAATCTTGGCTTGAAGCATTTGAACCGGCTCGATTCCCTTTCTGGTAGTCGAGCTTTTTCCAATCCATCGAGACGTTCCCCTGGCTCGACTGGCTCGATATTCTGACGCCAATTAAAAGCTGCGAACCTATCGAGCCCGTCACGTGACCTTGGAACCCATATCGGGGATATGTTCTACAATCTTCGACCATTTGTCAATCGAGCCAAGGCCTTTATCCATGACATAATCGTTCTGTTCTCGATATTATTCCGCTTAAGAAATATAAACGAATTCGACTAATTGGGTTTAATTAGCGTTACTGCTATATATAACAGATTCGTTTAAATAGCTAGTATAGTCGTTTCGGAAATCCCGTAACGCTAGCTTTAAAGTATTATCTCTTATTAACTTATTACTTATTTATCAAAACCTTTAATAGTTTTTAAGGCCTGCTTTAATCCTTTTTCGTATTCGCGTTTAATATTTATAAGTAATCCACTGTAGTAAACCTTTCCGAATTGTTGCAATGGAACATCTTAGTTCTTAAGATCGCTATCTAAACTTAAGCGGGTTTGTTTAACCAATAAGAAAATATTATCCAAAACTTATTTTATAAGTTGGTTGCAGCTTTTTCGAAAAGTTTTATATTTTCGATCTAGATAAATAGAAGTCGTAAAGTTTTGGTTCTAATCTTATCTGCTTTCGGTCGTTATTTCGAAGACATATATCGAATAACCCGTTCAATCGACTTTTTCGGCTTGTAAATTTCCTTCGAACAATGCATTAGTTGTCCGCATCGTTTTACAAATTGGGGGTTTTTTTTTTATAGACAAGAAGTTATATCGAGTGCTATAAGTGTAATAAGACATATAAGGTTTTAATTAGCGTTAATATAGTCCTACTGTTAGGGGTTACAATGGTTCGGGCATACCTGCCGGATCCCCGTACATATATACCTACATGTCCCCACGTACCTTTCGATAACATACGGAACTCAGACTTTTATATCTTTACACAGTTATATGTATTTTACGTAGAGCTATTCGGAATACGTAAAGAACCTGGAGTTAAACGTTATGATATTTTACTATTATTGCGTTATCCCCATTATTACATAAGTAATCTTTAATAAGTGGTGCCTATTACCCGAATTAAGAACCAGTTTTTCTTATTATCTTATTATTTTCCACCTATTTAAAGGGGAAGCCTACGAAAAGAAGTACAAAATAAAGGTAATACCTGACGACAAACTTAATAAGCATACCTATAGCGGTAAAAAAGAAGCTCGAAAGTATAAGAAAAGTTTACGCCTTTATCGCGAAATATTTTAACAACTGGCATCTTAATCGAAAGCATTAAAAAGCTATCCAGTTATTTAAAAAAGGAACTTACCTTAACATGCTCTTAACAACCTTTACGGTATAATAATTACCAACGTATTATATTCGACAAGCTTCCCAAGTTATTAAAAGGAAACCGACAAGTTATTCGACCAGCAGTACAAAACTCCCTCTATATATCTTAAATCTTTTTGCAGAAAAAACGAGAAGCTCGATAACTTCCTTCTTAAAGAAAAAATATCCGGATAATTAAACTTTATAAAAAATCCGACAGAATTAGAATTTATATCGTTTGTAAAGCCAGTATTTACATCGCTAACAAAAGAGCGGAAGTAGCTAAATTTTCCCGAAAATTTAATAAAATTAATACTTATAACGTGCCAGAAAAGCTCGCGAGCCGGACAAGCTCGCGAGCTAATTTTTGGCAGCTCGTAACAGCTAACCCAAATAACTCAAACACAACAGATCAAATTGATTTTAATTAATCGTATTCTTTTTTGCAAACCGTATCTATAACTTCTAAAAAAGTGCACGTATTATACCCAAGCTTATTACGGACGTTATATTGCCATTTGTTCCTGCCAACCCGCCCGTAACCGCTTAACTTTAATAGCTGTTAACAATAATTCTTTGCCATAACTTTTTTTGCTAGCCAAAAGAATTTATTTATCCTATATAGCAAATATTTATCTTTTTAGGAAACGTTTGTTTTAATCGTATATTATGTAAGTTCCGAGTTATTACGAAATCAAGCCCGATACGCGCTGCCATACGCCCTGTTATACGCCCCGCGAGATGCCCCGCGAAACGTCCCGTACGGACCCCTTATGCCCCTTAACGCGCTTTTAACGTGCTCCTAACGCATGCTATAACACGTTTTCCGACGTATATCTTCAACGTATTAAAGCCAGATAAGAAATGCTCGCGTATTTAAATTAAGGATTCGGTCGAAAATAGTTATTTAATCGGTCGGCTTTGGGTTTTACGAAATGGGGGCAATATTAACTTGGACGCGTTAAAAGGTGGTCGGTTACGGCAGGTTGGGGGAAAGTAATAGCAACATCGCGTCCGTAACAAGCCTTGATATAATATGCATACTTGAAAGGAGGCTGGAGAGACAGTTAGCAAAGAAGTATTCGATTGATTGGGATTAATTTGATTAGTTATGGTTGAGTTATTTGAGTTGGTTGTTGCGAGGTGCCAAAAATTAGCTCGCGAGCTTGTCCGGCTCGCGAGCTTGTCTGGCACGTTACCGATAAACGAACTAAAGTTTCAGGAATTTTAAACCTTAAAAGTTACCCCGGTTAGGGCACCTTTAAATAAAAAGGTATACCAGCTTTTCCGTTAGGTGATTCTTGGTTGTCGGTTTAAGGCGTAAACCTTTTAAACCTGTCCGAACCTACGAATAGAGACGACGGTGGAATACGAACCTTAGCTTTTCTTTTCAAGGTAGTAACAAAATTTCGCGCTAGTTAAGGCATAGCGTTTATTATACGTAACCAAACCCTGATTAAGAAAATTATAAAGTTATACCAGTTCCGTGTAATAAATGTTAAATTGTTTTAGTTAAACGCCGAAAAAGCTAAGCATAACGGTTTAGCTATTCTTTATAACCAAAAGCAAGTATATTATCGCGATATATACTTATGCGCCAAAAAAATGGAAAAATCAGTTAATATAAATCACCGAAAATCCGCTATTCTTAGAAAAACTTGGACTTTGTTTCGTAGTAACGCTTTGGCTTAATAAAAGTAATAGCTTTCTAAGCTTAATAAAAACCGCTTTCGGTTAAAGCTAACGGCTTTTTTGAACATTATATTCAAGCAATTCGGGATTAATCTAAAAAAAGCTTAGAAATAGTTAATTAAGAATCGGTATAACGTCCCACACAAGCTCGTCGGACACACAAGCTCGTCGGACACTTTTTGGCATCTTCCAACAACCTACCCAAATAACTCAACCACAACACATCAAATCAAGCCCAATCAATCGAATACTTCTTTGCTAGCTGTATCTACAGTTTATTTCCATGTGTGTACATTATATCAAGGCCTGTTGCGGACGCCAGGTTGCCATTCCTTCTTCTTAAATCGACCGCAACCGACTAACTGCAACAGCTGTTACCAGCAATTCTTTGCTACAACCTTTCTGCAGGCTCAAAGAACTTGTTCATCCTATATAGCAAGTATTTTTCTTTCTGCGAAACGTTTGTTTTAATCATTTAGTTGCGTAGGTATCTAATTGTTGCGAAATCAAGCCCGATACGCCCTGCCATACGTCCCGCGAGACGCCCCGCGGGACGCCCCGCGCGAACCCCCCATGCCCCCTAACGCGCTTCTAACGCGCTTCCAACGCATGCTATAACACGTTTTCCGACCTATATCTTCAACGTATTGAAGCCGGATAACAAATACTCGCGTATTTGGGTTAAGGATTCGGTCGAGAATAGTTATCTAGTCGGTCGGCTTTGGGTCGTACGAAATGGGGGAAATATTAGCTTGGACGCTTTAGGCGCTAGTCGGTTGCAGGAGGGCTAGCAGGAATAAATGGCAATATGGCGTCCGCAACAGGCCTTGATATAATGTACACACATGGAAATAAGCTGTAGATACAGCTAGCAAAGAAGTATTCGATTGATTGGGCTTGATTTGATGTGTTGTGGTTGAATTATTTGGGTAGGTTGTTGGAAGATGCCAAAAAGTGTCCGACAAGCTTGTGTGTCCGACGAGCTTGTGTGGGACGTTACCCTTAAAGATAATAAATAAGGGGAACCGGTTAAAGCTTACGTTATAAAGCTGTTTAGGTATGTTAAGTTATGGGGTAATTTAACTGACTTTTAGTTATTTACCCGCCTATATTAAAATTTGTATCGGGCTTTTAAACTACTATGCCTTCTGCTAGAAAAAACGGATAGCATCGTAGTATATCTGGACAAGATCGACGACAAAGCCAAGGCTAAGGAAGCAAAATTAAACGATTTGCCGAAACCAATTTTTGCCTTGTAAAGCGACTTATATAATAACATAAATAATTAAGATAATACGGTTTACTAGACGAATAATAACCGTAATAGCCGTCGGTTTTAACGCCAAAAATCGTTATGGCGTAGTTCAAGGTTACCCGGATTTCGTTCTTTTAATTCGAATTCCAGTGGTTATTTCGGAAATTACCGAAGATAAGGACAACAACGCGAAGAATCGCGGTTTTGTTAGTATCTCGAACGTAAGAAGCGTTCAAATTACCCGGACCCCGGAAGCTATTAACGTCGTTTTGGACAATACCGAAAATTCGGTCAAAAAATCCGACGTTAAGATGGAACTTATGTATTTATTAACGAAAAGACCGCCTAGGAATACGATAAAGACGCCGAGAATAATTAATCCACTTTATAGGTTAACGGTTATTATTATTTTAATAAGGGCGAAGCTGAATTAAAGCCTAATTATAAGGAAAATTGGGTATGTATTAAGGAAGATGTTGTTGATAATATGTACTTCGTATATCCTGAAGAACCCGACAAGACGCTAGTTATTAAAGATACCGATAAGAAACCGAATTACTTGTACTAACGATGCGATACGTAGTATAATACGGCTAATTTCCTGGCCGGTTATATATAAAATGGATGTATATCTAAAGCATAAATTATATTAAAAACTATACGAGCGGTAAATTTTTTGAAGCCCGTTTTAAAAGTTGTTAGCGTTAACGGGATAATATATTTCTGTCAGCTAGCAGGGGGTACGCCAGCACCTCTATATGGTAATATTCCCTCTAATCAGAACATATATATTCCGTGGCTAGATTACTTTAAAAATCAGTACGCGCTGCAAGAGTACACGTAATTAGCCAATTAATACAACATATGTCACGGTAGGGCTCAAGTCAGATGTAACTAGTCTATTCCTATGGGGTAGGGTCAGGACAGAACAGACTCTTGTCCCTTTATAAGGATAGATAAGGGCCTAGGGCCCTTATATGAAATGAAAGCAATAAGCGGTTCAAGTAAGGAAGGTAGGTTACGTAAGGTATGCCAGCTCCAGGCTGTTAAGCCTGCTGTAACAACTATTTCCCCCCTTCTTTGTAATGCCGGCCCGGTATTATGTATGTATATAGTAAGTAAGGATGATATCGTCAAATGATATATTTCTGTTATTATAATCTGGGTTATCTGGGGTAGGATTTGTTATGCTTATAAGTATATACGATAGTTCCAGGTAATCGCCTTATTTCGCGTTTATTCCTACCTATAATTAGTTTAATTCCGTACATGTACATATAAATATTGCTTAATTTTCCTAACTTTTCAACATTTTTTTTTCTTTTTGCAAATTTAACATTATTTCTTTTTGCATTCGTTAAAGCGCCTTATATTCGCCCACGTTTCTGATTTTAATTATACGTTTTTCATTTTTATTTTTTCGTTTTTGAATTAATTGTTATACCTTTTCGAAATTAAAGTAAGAAAATACATAACCGCCGCTATAGTTTGCGTCCTTATAACGTAGTTCCTATTCCCGTTACTTACGTATATCGCCCTTATATTAATAAAGCCGAAAATACCTTTTATGTTTACCGAAATTTCTCTTTTAAAGTTTCCTGTACGTTTAAATCTATAAATTGCCTTAGTTATATTAATTACTTTAATAGTTATAATATATATGAACCTACAAATTGATTCGCTTTTTATTTGCGTTCCTTTTATGAATGTATTGGTTATCTTTAAAAATGCCTTATCGTTATAACTTTCGATATAATCCGCTTTTAAAAATTTATCGAATGGTCGATTAAAATGTTCGATTAATAGGCGAAAACGACGATGGTAATCTTATTTAAGGTGCAGGTTTTAATTAACGTATCCTTTTCGCTGCTGCCTAATAACGCTTCGTTTAGGCCTTTTTCCAAATACTTTTTATTTACCGGGCAAAGTTTGGTCTGACCGGCAAGGTCGGTACTACTGCAGTCAGTCGCCTTATTTTCCTTATTATTCCGGACGTAATTTATTAATGTTTTATCAATTCCAGGTAATTTGTCGTAAGTACTAGTTAATAATTGCTAATCGCCGTACCTTATTTTCCTTTCGTTATACGGCTTTTGCCCTTTTAGCTATAAATACTTTTAATAGTTTAGCGATTCTGTTCTATAATTAACAGAATTAGCTTGCTACTAAAAAAAAAAGGCCTACCGTCGCCAAACGCTTCCGCGTTTACTACTTAAAAACCGCGGCTTTAGTACTTAGTTTGCGGCCTATATAGCCTTTATTCAAAAAATAAAGGAAACTTTCCGCCGTAACGATAATACCTTTAACTTTGGCGGAAAGGGTTTAAATAATAATAACTGGAATAACGAACTAATTCGTTTTGTTATAAATATGCGAAACTTCTTGGCTTAATTCGGTAAAGTTTTAAGGCAATTTCGAACTTTTTAAAAAACTAAGTTCGATTCTTAATATTGTATTTAAAGATATATAATTCGTATTATTTTTATAGTAGTTTTATAAACTTTCCGGGGTAGTATTATTAACGTTTCGGTATTTTTTAATAATAAAAATATTTTTATATGCCTATTACTTAATACTTTTTATTTTATATTTTCGAATTAACCAAATAACTTATTTCTTCGTTATTTCTATCGTCGATGATAACTGGTAATAACCTTTTAAGCGTTTTACATACCCTTGCTGCTAACCTATTAATTATATGCGAAAGATTAACTTATCCACTTTATTTTATACCATAATTATCTTTAGAAGATATATTAACCTACGACGTTTCCAACCTTTTATTCGGTATCTTATTTTAATTCGGGCATTATTAATAGATAATAAATTCTAATTATCCAAGGTTTTAATAATTAGATTAAAAAAATAAGGTATAAGTAGTTATATTACTGAAAAACGGTTAAGCGATATACCTAAAAACCAACTTTTCTAATAACGCAAAATAATTTAATATATTTAAAAGTTAACTTGCAGTACTTAATTCTTAAATATTTTGTTAATAGCTTTATTATTTATCACATTTTAAGTGTAAAAATTTTATACTTGTTATTATAATATTTCTTATACGTTTTGATCGTTTTTCGTTATCGTTCCTTTACTTCTTTTCGGATTTCTTTCAGCTTTTAAACTTTAGCATATATTATAAGAACTTTTATGAAGGTACCTTAATTTTCGATATAAGTTATAAATTTAGATTTATGTTTATATAAAGCTTTAAACGGAATTTTTTCGGTAATATTATTTATTCCAAAATTAATTGCAAAAGAAATCTTCGGGTAATAGCTTGAGCCAGGTTAGCTGTTAACTTTCGATAAAGTAATGGAAATAACATTCGAATATTGGGTTTATTTTTTCCGTTTGCTTATCGGTTTAAAGGTAAAACGTAGTCGAAAACCTTTATTTAATTTTAATATAATAACAAAACTTTCCCTAAAATATATTGGTAAATATTAAACCTTTATCAAAATAATCTCTATAAGGGCTTTATAATATTATTCGATTTTTCGAAACAATAATTTTGTAAACCTAACATTAATAATAATAATAACGATTATAAAAAGAAATATTATCTTTATAAATCGGTTTACTATTATTAAAACAGTATTAATTTTACTGCCTTAATACCAAATTAAAGATAATCTAATAATAAAATCTATAGTTAATTATTTTATAAGTAATAAAGGTATAGGTAACGTTGATAATTCGCTATAAGGCCGGTAATATTTCGCCTTATTTCCGAAGCAAATAGTATAATTCTTAACGTAATTTCGTACGTCCTTTTTTAGGTTCGGCCGAAAGTATAATTATTTAATTCGGTACTAAATCCTTCTTATGCCGAAATAGCCAGCAAAGAAGTTATCATAATATATTTTTAGGATTTAATAGTATACGGCTTTTTCGTTTAGGATATATTATCGATTTTTGTATTTAATTAATCTTTTAATGCCGATACTTTATTAAGGTTCCATAAATATATCGTTTATAAGTTCTTTTTAAATTTGCTTACATTCAGAATCGCGTTTTTAAATAATACCAATAAAATTAAGCAATATTTCCGCAATTAACGATGAAGTTAAGTTTTGTAACGTTTTCGTAATTTCTAATTTGGTTAAGCCTTACCTTGCTATTCGCGCCCGTTTATACGTAATTATCTAAAATAAAATCATACGTTTTTCGAACGTTTTTTCCACGAAAATAACGCTAGCTAACATTTTCGGTTCGGAACATGGTAAAGATAACTTAAAATCTACCGCTAACTTCCTTTCGAACGTAAGCAATAACATTAAATTATCCGCCCTTTTTCCCATATAATCAAAACGATTCGAAGTTGGATTAACCGGGTTTCGTTTCCTTAATTAATATTTAATTACGAAATCGAAAAGTGCAAATAGTATATATTACCGGGCTTATCTGCTATTAAATTTCGGAATGTTTATAAAGCTTCGCAAGTTTAAATAGTTTAACTTAACTTTTATGGTATGTTTCCTGCCTTATAAATAATAACGTTAATGCCGGAAAAACTTTACGATAACTATCATTTTCTAATCGGGCGTTCCGTAATTTAACTTTATATCGCTGAACTTTCACGACTAAAACGTAATTAAATACCACTTTCCTTAATTATCTTTCTATAACAAAGTTCCAGATATGGCATACTTCGAAACGTCGGTTTTTACCAATATTTATTTCTTAAGGTCGAAATGTATCAGGAAAAATACCTTGCTAAATACAGCTACGAACTTCCTAAAAGCTCTTTTCGCTAGCTTATTTAAAAAGCTTCGCCAAATTTTTTTTGGTTATAGGTTTTTCAAGAAACAAATTAAAAAAGCTGCAATCCGTAAAAATCTTTTAATAAAACAGCGGTAAAAGTTACAAAACTTAATAAATTATTATATAGCATAAATAGATTCGGGTTCCGGCCATTCTTAAATAGTTTTTACTTTAACCGGGTTTATAAAAATTCCGTTTTTTAAAATTACGTATCCAAAAAAATCAACAAAAAGTTAATAAAATTAATACTTAAAAGGTTTTACATAAAACTCGGCATTTTATAACTTTCCGATTACTTGTTGCAGATATTTCGTATAAAATTCCTTATTTGCGCAATATATTAATATATTATTAAGGTATATTATATAAAAATAATTAAGATTATTTTAAAAGGCTTAATAACTATAAGTTTAAAAAATAGTAAAGGTATTAATTAATCCCATAAATAGGATAAGGAATTTATAATGCCCATAACGTATACGAAACGCGGTCTTTTATTCGTTATCTTCCTTAATACGTATTCGGTAGTAAGCATCTTTAAAATCGATTTTGGAAAAGACTTTAGTTCTTGCGATACGGTTAAGCAGCTCCGAAATAAATAAAAAGGTATAACAATTCTTAACCGTTACTTTGTTAAGTTTACAGTAATTTACATATAAACGTAATCCTTTATCCTTTTTAAATACCAAAAAAATAAAGTTTTTAATAAGGCTAATTAATTCCCTAATCTTACCGCAAGCTTTTATTTATTCGATATAAGCTTTTAGCTTTTATAGTTACTTATAAGCCAAAGGATATATGGAAAAATAAAATGGTTTAGTACCAGGTAAAAGATTAATTATATAATTCGTTTCCTTTCGGCTAAATAAAGTATTTGCATTATTAATATTAAAAACGTTTGCATAATTTCGAATAATTTTAGGAAGGTTTTCGATATTTGTAAGCTTCGAAGCCGAAATATCGTCGGATTCGTCTTTAACATATATTGATTTTAATAAGGTAATAACGGCGTAGCAAGTTACCCGGATTTTGCAAACTTTCGCAAAAGCTTTTAACGGAAGTAATTCGAAAAATAAGGTATAAAAACCGTAATACCATTAATTCAAAACCGAATTAAAAATAATACGTTAATTTACTAATATTGCTTGTAATAATAAAATAAACTTCCGTCCTCCTTTAAATCTCGATTAATAGCAATATAAAGGCGTTTAATTTAACGAATAATTCCATTTTCGTTTCGAAACATAAATTTAACTTAATAAATTCTGTACGTAAAAATAATTACATTTTTAAATACATTCAAGATAATAATTCGATAAAAGGCTTATGCTAACTTATGCTTTAAAACAAAACTGTAATTACTCAAATCGACAGCAGCGCAAAAATCCAAATTAGCATTAATATATATAAAAAAAATTTTTCCTAAGGAAATAATTATACATAAGCTATAAAAAGTACACGGAATAAGAACGAAAGGATAAAGATTAGGCCTAAATTTAATTATTATATTTAAGCCTTTAGCCCGTTTCTTTATTCTATTTTCTTAAGGTAATAACGTCGAATACAACTTAGTTCTCTATATTTAAAGCATACGTTATTATTAAAGTTAAAAGTCCGTTTTAGCTGTAAAGTAAAGATTAAACCTTTAATTTTAAAGTTTTATCGTTACCAGTACGATCGCAAGGCCGGTTAAAATTCAAATCCCCTCGACTTTTCTAAAATTTTCGTCTTTTTTAATTACTACGGCCTTTTCGATTAAAAGAAAAATTTTGTTAAAATCCTGTATCAATTTTATAATTAAGACAGTTTCGCTTCGTATCCGGATCCTTATTACTATCTCTTCGTTAGCGCTTCCTGCTAGTTATTATATTGCAATTTCTTTTTTTAGCGTTTGTTAAAAAATCTTATCGTCGAGCTGTTAGGTTTACTATATTATTCCGTTTTTAAAGTAAGTAATTTATATATTTTACGATATTTTATTTAAGAGCTAAAAATAATTTAACGTAAAAGAATTTCACCCGGTCCTTTTTTAATTTTTAAGTAATTTATTAGTTTTTTAATAATGCAAGGTAATAATTAAATTTTGGAAAGATATAGCCCGGTTATTAACGGGCTTCCTTTAAGTTATCTGTTAATTTAGCTTTTAAGTTTCCCGATAATTAAATATATAACTTCGTTTATACTTTAAACGCCTTTTAAATTTTTATTAAACGTATACGTTCTTTAATAATTCCGAACTTAATTCGTATATTAAAAAGTTGTTTATAATTTTATTTCATTTTGTTTTGTAAAAACAGGATTTTGGTTTATCCCTTTCGGAATTTATATAACGAATATTGAATTGGGACGGGGAGACTCAGTTCCGATCAGAGCATCTTTTGTGGGCGGATTACGATAAAATAGCCGAGTGCAGCGGTAATAAAGGCAAAACGAAAACACTATATTTTGTGTCCGAATTGAATCAGACTTTAGAACATAAATGAATGTATGTAAACAATAATCGGTAAACGATAATAAACATGTCTCGGGGTTACGCCCGGTAGAAAAAGCTCCTAGAAATACATATATAAAGTTAACTAACTGATCAGCCAAGCTATACCCTTTAGCCCGGCACTCTGCACCATTTCAACCCTTTTTTTTCGAAATAAGTTGTCTTTAATCCATTTTGAGAAATAAATAAAAATATAATGTAACTAACTTTTAACGCCATAAACCATATATAAAACTTATTAATTAATCTGATTAACGCTTACGCGGTTTGTTCTCCATTATTTTTAATTCAAAACTTCGTCCTTAACGTTTAGCCAAATCTTTTCGCTGCTTAACTTTTTCTTGCTTCTTTTAAACCTTATCCTTTAATTTCTTTATACTGATCAAAAACTTGTATTTAGCCCAGCTTAGCTATCTTTGCGGAAAGTATGGTTCTAATTTTTACCCGGTATTTTCGAATATATCTTCCATTTACTTGTACGGCGTAACATATTAACCTTATACCATTGCCATTATTCGTTAATCACTAACTTTCGGTCGAAGTTTGTACTTTATCTTAAATGGTAATTTCGTAAATATTAAATTAAGTCGTATAGCTTTAAATACCGATAAGCCGGTTTAAATTAATAAGGGAAAGGGTATTAATATCGGAAATAGTTGTACGGATAACTACTAAAATTAATTAGGACGTTGCTTTTGTTTACGTCGTTTACCATAAAGTAATCGGGCAAATTAATTAAAATCTGGTTCGTCGTCATCTTCCTTAGTTAATAGGGACGGGAAGTTTCCAAGCTAATTTTTTACGTTTTTTTCAGCATTTTCCGTTTTTGGTTTTAAATCCAGGAATCCTTTAATTATATTTAGAATTTCATTTTTTATTCGATATTGGCCAAATCTTTTCGTTTCGGTTATAATTTGATTTTTCCATTTTGCAGGGTTACGGCCGATTATGTAAAAGATATAAGTAATTTACAATCCGTAAGTATAATAACTGGTTTAAGTAAACATTTTAACAATTACCATATAGGCAAACGCATTATTAAGTTCTAACTTTCTTTATGCTTCTTAATATAGCTGGAATAACAACTAAATACGACTTTCGGTAGCATAAATGTCGAATATCAGTAATAAACGCTTTAATTAGTCGTATTAATATATTAATTTAATGCTTTATTAAACCTTTATTAATCAGACCTTTGATTTAGGCGACAAACTATATATATTTCGGGTTATTGTTATTAATCGCCTTTTAAGTTTTATTAAGAAATAATTTAAATTTGCCATATAAAATTATTCGTCCAGTTTTTGGAATGACGGCGATGATTTTTGAAAATACGTCCTAAACGATGATTTGGATAAAAGTAGTAACATTTTCGGAACGTAAGTAAATTCTATCTTGAATGATCATAATAGTTTGTTACAAAAATCCAGCCATTTCGTTACACTACGGTTTTGTTAACTAGTATAGTAACGGGTTAATGCTTTTTTAAGGACGTTAACTATCAATATCCCTTAGGTATATAGGAATAAGCCGATCAAAACGAATGTAAAGCGTAACTTCTTTTAAGGGATAAAAGGTAAAACTATTATTATATATTTTTTTAAGGAATTGTACCATGTTATCGTTTTCTTATATGGGTATATTAATTAATCGTATAAGCTTTCCAAAATCCGAAATGTTTAACTTTTTAAAATTTTCGCCCTTATTTTGCATAATACGTTTTTTGGATTACGACATAATAATTAAGGATGTATTAATTAGTATGGTTAAGTATAATATTAAATAACTTGGGGATAATAATAGCAGCTAGGGATAATATATAATATATGTATATATATATTAATATAGGTGTAAATATTTTGTAAATGTTAAGGTATAATTGTTATATAAATGCAGAAATTCGCCAAAATCTACGAGTAACTTATGGGTTTAATTAATTAAGTGCATTTAAGGCTTATGTACCGAATTTTTGCAGATAAAATGTATACGCCGAGAAAATCCCAAAAAAAATTTCATCCGAAGTTATATAGGTAAGTGCCCTCGCCGTCGCTCTCTTTAATCAGGTATATGCATTCGTTTTTCGTACCTATATTTCTTTTATATCTTTTTTTTTTGTAACATTATTCCAACTTTTTCTTCTAAACCTAATACATATCCAAATATATATACAATCATCTTTATTATATTGATTAATACTATTATAAATTCTCGGCAGCCATTAGATCTATACAATCCCTAGGGTTTTCGCAAAAAGGCAAATCCAAATAATCTTATTCCTGTTATAAGAAAATCGTCCATTAAGAAAAAGTTTAATCCAAGTAACAAGCTTTTAAATCCTAATGTCAAAAAGCCTGTCGATCCTAAGGTTAAGGCAAATATCGATAAACTAAACCAAATCTCTGATTATCGTCGTAGAATCTTAGCGGTATTAAATTCGTCCATATTCTCCAGGCCATTAACCCGTCGTAACGATAAGCTTTTAGGTAATATTCGAAATTTAAAGCTTTTATATAATCCTAACGATATTCGCAAATTACAAAACCTAATATATCGTCAAGTACCTATTCTTAATCTTATCCTTACCTTCCAGTACCGATTCCGTAACATAAGTCCTAATTAGGACATTTTACTACCAGAAATACTGGTTATGGATAATCCATTACTTCTAAGACTTTAGCTGATACGATATGTACTGTTATTAACAGAAGTAACTAAAACATTTCTAAAGCCCAATTTAATCCTTGGTATCGTTAAACAGACAGTCGGTAATCGGCAATCAATAACGCTTATACCCGTTCCTATTAACCTGCCGATACCTAATAGCAGTTTATTCGCCAGGTTTTCATTAACAGCTTTAACAATCCCAGTACGTCGGGCAAGTTTCCGGGTTATTAATCGGGTTCCTGGACCATTTACTAACATCGGAACGTTACATCTTCGTCGCATTTATTTCGATAATAATCAGAACGTAGTTAAATTCTGGAATAAAAATAACGTTATATATTATATTATATTTAAACATATTAAGGTAAATATTTAGGCTTTTTCGTAACATCGTTAATAAGATCCGTTAATTAATACAAATATTCGGGATTATATTTATTACCGTTATCGGTAATCTAGTTATTAATCGGTATTTACAATAACAAATCGAAGGTAAAAACTTTTAAGCGGCTACAAATGCCTAATTTAATATAATCAGGTACCTCCAGTTAATAGAAAACTTAATAATTTATCTAATATACGTCGAAATTTATCGAATTAATTTTTTAAGTTATTTTATGGCTACTTTTACTAAAAATCCCAAATACGTTACTAGTTTATTTATTTAAGTATTCGGTATATTTAACCTAATACCTTGTAAGTTTTGTAAAAAACGGTATGTAATATCGGAACATTTTAATTAATATAAAATGTACTTATTTTTTAAGTATTAATCGATTTCTGGCTTTTTTAACGGGGCTTATAATAACTATATCGGGTTTATCGAAAGGCATAATTATACTTTCCGGAACGAACGGTTTAAGGTATTTAAAGTTAACTTCTTACGATCGTTACGAATCAAAAAAAATATTCGTATAAATATTTATCTTATTATCAAAATATACGATAAAAATTAATTTCGAACCAAAATAAAAAAATATATTATTAATTTTCGATTCCGGGCGAATATAACGGGACGTATTAATTACGAATAGAGCATAATAGTTGTTATATAAAATATCGGTAAACAAAACGGTAAAAAAATTTAAAAAAACTTATAAAAACTTAAAGGAATTTAAAAAAACTACTATATTTTAGTTTTGAGCAATTAATTACGTTAATCTTTTTCGTTTTTTTAATCATATCGTTTTTATCGTATCGCTGTCGTCCATAATCGCATAACTTTTAAGTCGGCTATTTAATATTTACAATTTAATATTTATTTTTATAAATTTTAAAACTTTAGGCTACTAATTTTTTAATAATTCGATATTCGCAATATCCGAAGTATTTAATATCGTATCGTCGCGTTAATTAACAAATAGTTTCGTCTAGTCGTTTTTTTATAAGTTAATCGGTTCCTAATATCCTTTTTTATTTTTTACAAATTACTTTAATTTATTAACAAAAAAGGTACTTTATAATTTCGTCCTATTAATTTCTTTTAAACAATAAGTACTTAAACTAGTAATGTTACTAATTAAATACGGACTAGTTTAACGGTATTTTAATTTTATGTTTTTAAATATATTTATATATCGTAACGTATTATATAATAATACCAGGTCGTCCACTTTTAAAGGTTTATCTTTTATTTTTTTTTATTTTTTTTTTTTGCCAGTTTAACTACTTTACGGCGCTATTTAACAATTACTTTGGTAACTTTGGCCACGTTTTTAGCTTTCTTTTCTAAGAACCGAATTCTTTGCGTAATTAAATCTTCTCTCGGCGTATCTAGGTCCCAAATTATAATTCTCCATATCGGCAGAACTATTTCGATCGGTAAAAACGCTTTCTGTCCGTACAGCAATTCATAAAAGCTAAGACCATAACTTTTTATAATGGTATTGTCGGCGAAGACCATCTTAGGCAAAAGCTTAACCTATCCTTTACCAGTTCCATTCGTCGCTTTTATTAAAGCTTTAATAATCAAAACGTATCTTTTTTCAACAAGGTCTTATCGCCAGGCTGCATACGCAGCACCAACTTTCCTCTTAATCCCTAGTACGTCGCAAGCTTTAATAACCTCGTCTTTATTCTTTAAGCTTCCGTTAATCTTGATTTTAATCGGAATACCATATCGATAAAAAACGTACTTATTTAAAAATTTTTTAATCGCTATTAACGTAACTAATCGTAAAGCTTTAACTTTTAAATAATCGGATAATTTGTACCTAATTTCGACCGTAACTTTGCAACCATCGTTATTAAGCATAAACTAAATATTAATTATTTAAACAATAATTATATTAATCGGCTGCGAAAATTTATAACTTTTTTCGAAGCGTCGATCGGCTACTTTTTAGCATTTAATATATATAAACATTACTTTCCGAGCATAACTAAACATGCTACGTTAATAATATAAAGCTGCTATATAACGATAAATCGAATTTCGCCCTTTATAACCATAATCCTTATAATATTACTTAATTATTGCAAGTCGTTTTTATTCGGTATTAACCATTCGCCGGTTGCCATATTTTTTATTTACCTTACGCCAAAAAATACCGTCCTAGACAAAATAATTTAATACTTCGGATATAAAAGTATTTTTTTTCCCTTTTAAAACATTATCGAACCGATTAAAAAAATCCAATATTGTTAAAAACCTAACGTACTTTTACAACTTTTCAAATTAATTCCCAATAAAAGGTCCTTGTCGCCGATCCGTATTAATACATGTAAAAACTGTATTAATTAAAATAAAATTAAACTAAATAACATTAAGTTAAATATTAATAAAATTATCGACTTTTCCCTCTTATTAATCGTCCAATACATTAAAAGTTCCAAATAATTTTCGAAATAAATTATCCGTTACTATATTCTTCTTACCGGAAATATATTTAATTTCGAAATCGAATATTTTTATCCAAACGACTTAACGAATAATTACAGCATTAAGTAAAAAGCTTAAAAAGTTATTAATTTAAGCTATTAACATTTTAACGTTAATTTCCAATACGAATCGAACTTTATAAATATAATTCCGAAATCTTTTTAAGATTTTAAAAATAATTCGACATTTTAATTTACTAACGTCGTAATTTAACTTAACACCTTTCCAGGTATTACTTTTAAAACGTACGGAATGCTTTATTCCATTAATTAATTAACCAAAAATACTTTTAAACCCTTTTTTACTTACGTTTATTTTTACAATAATTTTTCCGGTATTAAGGTTATAATTTAAGATAATTAAAATCGAAATAATAATAATTGCTTTTTTAATACTTTTTATTACGTAATTTTAATCGGGACCCCAAATAAAACGTTAATTTTTCCGAAACAAACGTATAAAAAGTTCTATTTTAATAAGTACGTAATAAATATTCGATAATAAACGATAATACTTAAAAAAACTTTAATTTCCGAAACGTTTTTACATAATTAGATTTTTAAAATCTTTTTTACCTTAGTTATATTTAATCGCCGCCTATTCGTTCCGCAAATAAATCCGATTATAACGGTTATTTTTTCATACTACTAAAACTTTTTTATACTAATCGTCGCATTAGTAAGTTCGCAATTAAAAAAGGTCTTATTTATATTAACGATATGCTTATAAACGAATCGCCGAATTTCTAAAAAGATCTTTTTATTATTATATCTTATCTTAAAGCCTTTAACCCTAACGTCATCGACGAATAGCCGGGCTATATCGAACATTAAATCATTTAAAATCTTTTTAACTATATAACAGAAATAAGCTATAAAGTTGGTAAACTTTTAAAGCATAATAATATACTTTAAAAGTTTTAAAGATGTTACGAAAATGGTAAAATCTTTATTAGCTAAAGCCAAAATAACCTGATCGTAACCTAAAAAAAAATCCATTAAAGTAATTAAAAAATACATAACAAAATCCGCAGAAAATTCGTTATAGTTATCCGGCATAAAAGCATTTCGCAAAATAATAACATTTAGTTTTATTACAGAATTGATTAATCGGAAATTACTATCCTTTTTTTCGACTAAGAATTAAATATTTTTATATGTAGCATAAAATTATTCGAAAATATTTCGTTAAATACATACTTGCAATATTTCGATTAACTTATCTTTAATGCTCGCCGGCACTGTTATACCCTTAACTTGCTATACTTTATAAAGAATTATTCGAATTTTATAATTTAGTACGACATTTAATTTAATTTTATTATACTTTTTCTAATCCCAAGCTAAAGTAATTTTTTTACGAAAAAGCATTTCCTTAAAAAAGGCTTTTTTTTCGGGAATAAACTTGTTTTTTAATTAATTAAGAACTTTATCGGCGCGTTTCTTAATAAGTCGAATTTTTCGAAATATAATAATAAACCTAAGAAACAAAACAGCTAAAAATATGCCAGGTTTATCGGGTTTTTTACTATCTTAATTAATAGCTTGCTAAGCTTTTTTAAGTTCTTTAATTTTTTAATTCGGGTTTTTAAAAGGTATTAATCTATGAAAAGGTACATTATTAACAAAGATTACTTTTTTTTACTTAGGTTTGTACATCGTATTAATTTAAACGGTTCGATTATTATTAATCTTCTGTTACATTTCGTTCTACAGTATTCCATATAAGGTATATATTAATTCTTCGTCGCTAAATTGGCTTAAAATCTTATTTCCGGGTTTTAACTTGTTATTAATAGCTTTTTAAATAATTCACGCGTTTTAATTAATGTAAGTATTACTAATCGAAAAGATATAAGGGCTTATAGCTTACTTTTTTGTCCCTTCGTTCGTAAACCTGCTTTCGCCAGTAAAGCAGCCTATTAATTTACCGGCTGCTTTTTTTCTGGCTTTTCGTTAATACGATTATTACGCGTAATACCTTTTGTAAGAATTAAAGGGATAATAATTTTTAACGGGCCAAACTTCAAAGTTTTTTCTATTACGTCCGGGTTTATATTAAACGTTATTTTCGATTTAGCTATAAAATTAAGTCCTAAAATTAATAATTACGTAACGTAATAATTACTGTCGACAAATAATGGAATAATGATTAATCGGCTAGTTAATTAAACGGAAACCTTAATTACGCCTTGGAATAAAGTCCTTTTTTGAAAATTAAAGCCTAAAAACGATATACGGGTTTATCGTATAGCTAGTTTATGTCGCTTAACGTACGACGTAACTATAACGCTCGATTCTGCTTCAATATCGATAACTTTATTAATTAGGTTTTCGCCATTTTTATAACTTACTTTAACTACCAATTTAAACAAAAAGGTAATATATTTAGTTAAATTATATTGTTAAATCGATAGGATTTTAGCTTTTTTTTGGCTTTTTATTTTATAACCGATATTTATAATAAAGATCCTAATAAATCTTCTTACTTTTGGAACTTTTAATCCTCGTACTTTAACCTCGGTCATTTTAATCGTTTCCTTATTTTTGCGATTAAATACTTCCAAAGTTTTAAAGGCTATAAAATTCTTAAAAGCCTTTCCGAAATCTGGGCAAATTTCGATTAATTCGGACCAAGTAATTTCAAACTTTTTCTTAAAGTTTTCCCGGATTTTCTTTTCTCAGAATTTAATTATATATTTATCGATCAGGCCTTTATAAGTAAAAATATTATCCGTTTAAGTTTTATCGTTTGCTTAAGAAGTATTGGTATTTATCTAAAAGGTATTATTTGTTTAAGCGCCGATTTTTATATTATAAAACGTAGGTTTTTCGTACATTAGTTTATCGTCGTCAGTCTTATATTCGGTCTTATTCCTTTTTGTACCTTTAAATTCGTTTTCGTTATTTTTGGAACGCTTTATTATCATAACGTTAATAAGCACAATCGGCTAATCAACGTCGTCGATTTTTAAAGTTTTAATTTCCTCCAGATAGCGGGTATCTTTGCTTTCGATAAAGTTATTCCATAACCATTTATATAACGGTACTTTTTTATAAAATGGTTTTCTATCATGGTCGACGAAATGGGTTATATTAATTTCGATTACCTTGTTTTAATTAATATCGGGCTTTTATCGATTTAACTTCAAAATCGTAATATGTTTTTAAAGTTTAACTAAATTATTAATATCCGGATCGGAACTAATTAATTGATTATTTACGCCCTTAAAAATGTCGTCTTGCCGATCAAAATACCGCATCTTTTCCTTAAATCGGGTAAAGAAAGCTGGCGAACTATAAATCCATTTTAAAATCTTTTTTTAAATTAAAATCTACTATTCGATCGCTTAATTCTTTAAAACCTAAAGGAATTAAATTATGCTTAACGTTGCTTTATTTTCCGGGGATCCAAGGAAAATGATATATTTATCGTCGGCGAGTAAAACCAATCCGGTAATTTCCATATTAATAAACAAACGGCACTTTTATATAATATGTCCTAACTTTAAGTAAAACTAATAAGTACCTTAATTAAAGTTACCAAAGCGTTTACTTTAATTTTGATAACCTTTACGGTAACCTTTTCGGCTTCGGTATTTACCTCGTTTACGGTAAAGGCTTAATCGAATATAATTATCCGCCTAAAAATTAACTGCATTAATCGATAAATTAATACCATAATTATATGTCTAAAGTACTTTTTATTTTAGCAAAACGTAATACTATAATATCCGGGCTACTTTTCGGTTACGTATTTTTTCTTTAAAAGCTTTTAAGTTCTAAATCTATCGGACCTATGCAATCTTTAAGTTTTATAACGTATTCGTAATCTTTAATACTTAATCAGTACGGTTAAATAATTTTGGTTACAGCTAAAGGCTTCTTAATCGTTATTATTTAAGCTATTAAATCGGATTAAACCGTTTCTTTTTTTTTAATTAATATCGAAACGGACATTTTTTTACTGTCGCTTACGTCCTTTATATCTACAAAGTCCTGCCTTATTTAAGGCCTAATTTTTGATTAATACCGAAATATTATCGTAACTAGTTACGTATAAATCCTTTAACTTTATAAACGAATTATTAAAAATCTTTTCGAAATAATTAACGGATAACTCTTTTAATAAGCTTTTAATATATTCGTTTTTAATAACTATTTTACCTTTTTGCTTTGTTTTTTTTAAAATATTTTTCACTTTAACAGCATACTTTAAATAATACTTATAAACATAATTAAAAATACTGCGTTAAGCTTATTTCGTTAAAGTCCTTAATTAATCTTTAACGGTTCGAATTGGCTTTAGGTTTTACAGCTTAAAAGTTTTTAAAATACGCTTAAATATTTCGTCCCATTAAGTTATATCATTAAGTATAACTTTAACCCGGTTTTTTATAAAAAGGTTGTTAATTTAATAAAGTAACTTAACGATTATTTTATATTCCTTAAATTTGTACTTCGTAAATAATTTATTAATTCCTTTAAGTTAATCGGTAATTCCAATTTTTAAAAAGCGAAAATCCGGAAAAGCCGATAAATCCGGGAAAATTATAAAAAACGAAAACTTATTTATAATGTTAACAGGGAAATCGTAATTAAATTAATCAGTAAGTTTAAAAGATATAACGTCCGGTATAAGTACTTCCAGTTCTGTAAATAACTTCAAGTTTTAGGCTGATGTAATATCTCGTCCTTACAATAAGTTAATAACGATTCCTGAATTTATTTAGATAATTATATTTTTAACTGGCTTTAAAAATCCAATCGGATTATTAATATTTTAAGGTTTGGTTTCGCTAAATTTATTGTCGTAAAGGTTCCTTATCGATCGGTATTAAGCGGTTATATTTAAAGCAGGATTTTAACCTTTCGTAAAGTTAAGGAAATTCGGTATTAATAGTAATCCGTAATATAAATAAATTTAAATAATAATTTTATAAAGCTTCGACGGGCCTTTAAAAAATTTATTAAAACTTATTTTAAATTAATTAATATTATTAATTCTTAAATTATTTAAGTTTTAAAATGTTACTTTAAAGGAAATATGTCTATGTATAAAATATATAACTGTCCGTAATAATTGTTTTAAGTATATTTTCCCTTTCTTTCGAACTTAAAAAATAAACGATTTTTTTCTTTTATTATCTGTTTAAATAACCTTATTTTAATTATTATTACGTTGCTAGTTATTTAATCGCATTTTTTTTAATTTGTTAATTAATACCTTTATTACCAACTTCAACGTTATAATACTTAAACTTAACAAAAAAAGTAAATCCTAAATAATACCGCCTAATAATAACCAAATTAAATGCTATCCGATTAACGCCAGGAAAATTCAAAATATATTTCGTAACGTTCTTTTCCTAATTTCTATATTATATTAAAAAGCGTTATTTCTTTTTCGATATTCTTTTTTCGCATATAAAATAAGTAACTTTATAACCTTATTCCTTTTTTTATTCGTATTCGCTATCCTATCCATATCGTTAATCTTATCGTCGCTGCACTTGTTCTAATTAATTTAAATCCTAATAGCCACGTCGCCAGCGACGTAATTTTAACCTTTTTTAGCCTTTATTAATCAAATTTTATATTCTATCCTACTACGTAATTTTTCTGTTAATACGTATAATATCCTAAATTACGCAATCGGTTCAAAACTTAAGTAATTAATTCATACTTTAAAACCGGTTACCTATATGCGTTCGTACTCTTTTACCGTCGTTCGAACAAAACTGTTTTCGTAATAAGGCCTTAATTTAATAACTTTTTTTTATTAATTATATAAAAGGTTACGTCCTTATTATAATTGCGGTCGTTAATTGTATACCGCTTAAATTATCGTATCCGTAACCATTATCGTAATCGTAATCGTATTCGAATCCAAATGTATTTAATTAAAACCTTGTCCCTTTCGTTCCTCCGACTTATTAATCGAAAATTAAGGTCCGTCGGTAGCTAACAAAAGCCAGTATCCTTTCCTTAGCAGCCACTTAAATTGGGACGGGAAAACTTAATTCCGATCAAAGCATCTTTTATAAGCGGATTACGATAAAATAACCGAATGCAACGGTAATAAAGGCAAAACGAAAATACTGTATTTTGTGTCCGAATTGAATCAGACTCTAAAACATAAATAAGTGTATATAAACAATGATCGGTAAACGATAATAAACATGTTTCGGGGTTGCGCCCGGTGGAAAGAGCTCCTAGAAATACACATGTAAAGCTGACTAACTGATCAGCCAAGCCATGCCCCCTGGCCCGGCACCCTGCACCATTTCAATATTCGAAATTTACTTCGTATTCCTTAATTTAGGATTCTTATTTAGCGTAATAAAACCGGAAAAATAACTTTTTATATTCGAATTGGATATGTTTTTCTAAATCAATATTTGATTTTAACTTCGAATATCTAATATTCGTCCATAATTCGAGGTAAATATATCCCAGTTATTTTTTAAGTTAAACAGGTCGCCCGAATTATAAGATAAAAGATTATCCCTTTAACGAATAAATCGTCGATTCTTCTTTAAAATCTTTAATAAGCGGGTTATTTCTTTCGTTAACGCGGTTAGTTTAAAGCGTTTACGTCGATGTTGTTTTATCTTTTTATTATAACGTTTTTTTTGCTTTTACGTCCGATTGTTAAATATCGTAAGGTTATAATTGTTTAAAAGTATATGCTAAGTTTCTAAGTAAAGGCCCGTAGACGTATTAGCCGAGTTTCGTTAATGTTTCCGGCTGCTTTCGCCAGGATTTATATAATAGCTTTCCGAAAAGCCTTAAGTAAAAGATTCGGCTATTATGCTGCTGGAAGGTATAATTGTAAAGGTATTAATATAGGTATCAAGTGGTATAATTGCCATGATTAGGGTTACAGGTAACTTTAGGATAGAAAAGTTTGAATTGTTACGGTAGGGCTTAAGTTAGGTGTAACCAGTTTATTCCTATGGGGTAGGGTTAGGACAGAATAGACTCTTGTCCCTTTATAAGGATAGATAGAGGCTTAGGGCCCTTATATGAAATGAAGGCAGTGAGGGGTTCAAGTAAGGAGAGTAGGTTACATAAGGTGTGCCAGCCCCAGGGTGCTAGGCCTGCTGTGACAACATAACTGATGTCGTTTATATTTGACAATTAAGAGTCTTATTCGATTAATTCGCGGTATCTGTTAATTAATTAGCTGTTGGTGAAACGATATAGGCTGTATATTAGTAGCAATTATCTATATACTTATTAGTTACAATGGCGACCGTACCGACGACGTCCGCAATTATTTACACTGGTTTTAAGGACTGGGACAAATTTAAGAACGAATTTAAGATTAAAGCTAAGGAATATAACCTGTAGGATTATATTAATTCTGATTAAAACGTTTTATAGCCTATTAAACCTACAGCATCCGTTATTACCTTTTATTCAAATAGATTAATTCGTTAAATAACGACGCGAATAACTAATACTTTCTTCGAAGGAACTTTATAAGTCGAAAAGATCGATACTACGAATTATCCGATAAATGCCTTTAAAATAACGACTGAAGGGAAGTTAGGTTATAATTAGAACTCTACGGCCTATACCTACCTAAACCGAAAATACAAAGCCTTCCGAAAGAATTTTAACAAGCTTATAAAATGGGTTCTAGATAGCGTTTCCCTATCGACTAAGTAGACCTGCTTAAGCTCAAATGACGACCTTAAGAGTTAATACGTCAATTGCAACAATTAGGAATGGTTTACGATAGCCGTTTGCTTATAAATACCAAACGCAAGTACGAAAAACGATTAAAGCAGGCCCCGAAAGCCGCTAAGGGATTTGATAAATAAATAGCGAAATGATAAAAGATTATGGCTTAAGGCTAGCGTTACGGGGTTTCCGAAATAACTATGCCAGTTATTTATAACGAATCTGTTACACAACTACCTGGAAATGTGATCAGTATCCGAAAGGGGTTCTTGATTTGCAGGTAACAATAGGGCGAAGAATGACTTAATAGTCTGTTCGTTAAAGAAATTTGCGGATTCTTTCCTTAATCGCAGAACGTTGCCTTTAATTGAAGACTTAGATTAATAGCTAAGGAGAGAAATTAAATGGGTGCTATTTACAGGAAAAACCCATCCATTATATATCCTTTAGTTTTTTATGGGTGTGTCGTAAATCTGCTAGATTTGTATAATCTGTTCCAGATTTATTAAATCCTTTAGATTATATCGGAATGTTAAGATACTTATATTCGAAGTTTAACCGTAAGGTATCCTTGCCTAGATAGAGAAAGCAGGTTTTTATTCGTAACATTATTTCTCTTTTTCCAAGATCTTTGTCCTAAAGATAAAACGGTAAGCAATTTTCCGGAATTTAACTTTTTAAACTTTTTCAGCTAATCTTTCAACATGTCAAATCGCGCGCAAAAACAGAAAAGAAACCCCCGTTTGGGTTAGCGAAACTTTAGGAATAACCGTGCCAATTTAATTGAAAACTTTGGTACGGAAAGCTTTTTATATTCCAACTACGTTTGTTTTAAGGAAATTAATTGTTTTTTCGCAATGGAATTCTTAAGTTGCAGCTTCTATATTCGTCGCCAGCGTTCTTCTTGTAACGTTTTAATTATAAATTCGTTAAAAAAGGTAAATAAAGTGCGGATTCTTTTAAAAAGAAAAGCAATGAAATTTTAAAGATAAATTTTTATCTTACCAGAAAACGGCGCAAAGAAAAACGAGGGAATTTATTGAGAGATTAAAACGCTTACGTTTTTAATAAAACCTTTCTAAGAAAAGGGCTTTAAAAATATTAAAAAAAGGTTTAAATTTAAATTAGTTAAAAAAAGAGAAAAGGCGGAAAAAGAATAACGTCGCATAGAAGCAAAATAAGCTCGGCTTGCTTCCGAGATTAATGCCATAACGGAAGCATCGTTTTCTTTCGATTGGGACGCTAAGGGGCTAGATTTGGGTGTTGGGCCGTTTTTCCCTACGACTTTGGCCGCGTTAAAGACGGTCGGTTAGAATTTTGGCAGTAAAACGTTTTAACTAGGTCCTTCGCATCGTTAGGTATTTAAGGGGTTCCTAAGTGTTTTCTTCGTATAGGTAGTCTTTTGATTTAATTAAATATTAGACCTTGTTTTTAATTACCCCGGAATCTAGTATTCGTTTAATTTCGTACTTATTGTCGTTTTTTTCGATTTCCAGATTGCTTTTTAACGGGGCGTTCTTAGGTACTGGTTTAAGGAAAAAAATATAGAAAACTGGATATATTTTTATCGTTTTGGGTAATAACAGTCGGTAGTTAATTTTGGAAATAACCTAATCGATTTTAAACGAATTAAGCTTTTTAAAATTAAGCTTATTACTAGGTCTTTTTATTTTAATTTGGGAAATGTTCGAAGTTGCGTTTTGTTTTTGCCGTAACAAATAGATTTTGTCTTTTTTCGACAAAATTAATCCTTTAAATTTTTTTTTATAATATTAGGTTATCCTTTATTAAGAGAATTGTAATTTATTCTGTAAGCGGACCTGTATTGCCTCGATTTCGGTTATTACCGTTTTTGTTCGAAAAGCTTTTGCGGTTAATTTTTGGAGGTTTGTTTAATAGTTATTTTGGTCGTTAAGTTTCTGCTTGGTAACTATATATTACTGTATGGGGAGAAATACCTATATTTTCGGTAATAAAAGTATTATAAGCTATTTAAACTAGTGGAAAAAGTTTAACCCAGTTATCCTGTTGGTAGTTGATGTAAATTTTTAAGTATTACTTTAATATTTGATTTAAACGTTTTGTCTGTTTATTTGTTTGTAGGTAGTATACTATAAAAAATTTAAGTTTGGCGCTTATCTGTTTAAAAAGGTTAGTACCAAACTTTAATATAAAAAACTTATTTTTGTTTAAGTTAATTTTTTTAATATCTTATATTTATTGAGGTAATATCGGAAAAAGGCGTAAACCAGTTATTTTGCCGCTGCGCTTTTTTTAAAAGGTAAGAAGTATTTATATTTGGTAAATCTGTTAACGATTACCTATATTCTATTATATTAAAATTTAGTAACGTGGTTTTTTGATAGGGGTAAACCGGTAATAAAAACCTGAGTAACGTTATTCCAAGCTTTTTTTGGAATATTTGTGGGCTGTAAAAGTTTATACGACTTATGTCGGGCTGCTTTTGCTTTGTTGCAGATATTGCACTCCTTAATTACCTGCTTAATAATTCGTCGAAGTTCTAGAAAGTCGTATTTTTTCTGCAATCGTTTAATAGTTTTGAAAATACCTTGATATCCGTATAACGGATTTTCGTGAAACTTTTTAACGAATTGCTTTTGTTGGTTTCGAAGGATATAAATTTAGCTATAGTACAATAAATAGTTTTCAGGTTATCTATTTAATTATTATACCTTTTTTTAGTTTTCCTTATTATAAAAATTTCAGAATTTCGTTAAAAGTTTTAAAATAGGTTATTTTAATATTTTACATAACCGTAGGGTGCCGTCGTTAGTTTGTTGCAACATTTGCATTCGACGTTTCGGGACTTTAAAATCGTAATTTCTTTTCCGATTTAAGATATTTGCTTAGATGTTTTCTTTCCCCTTAATATAGTAGATTTGGAAATTATATTTTAACAAGAAAATCATCCAAGTTTTATAACGGTTGTTCAGCTTTTAAGTTGTTATAAACCGGGTAAGACTTTTATAATTTAATTAAATATCGAAAGGCTTTTTAGCTCTGCTAAAAAAAAGTTCCTATTCCTTAAAAACGTTGATAATTATTAGCAGCTTTTTGTCGTAAATCTTGTATCGGAATTCTGCGTTTCGAAAGGCCTTAAAATAATAGGCCATTAGGTACTATTTTTTATTATCTTTTTGTTGCTCCAGAATTGCGCCTAAAGCATAGTTTCGAATATTTGTTTTAACGCGTTTCTTTTTGCCGGCGTTAGGTAATTTTATTATTAGCGCTTTGGTGATTTTGTTTTTAAGTAGCTGGAAAGCTTTTTTGAGTTCCTTTAGAAGTTCGAAGTTTTTTTAATATATTCCTTAATTGTAATTTCGTTAATGGTTTAACAAGTTTTACATATCCCTTGATCAAGTTGCGTACGTAACCCGTAAATCTTAAAATCTGTCGGATATTTGTAACGGTTGCCTTATTAGGGATGGGCCAGTTTTTAACAGTTTTTAATTTGGAGTTTGGGATCCAAATTTAACCGGGGGTAAGGGTAAATTTTAGATAATTTAGCTGCTGCGTATGCCATATATTTTTGGCTAGGTTAATTCGGATGTTTACTTTATTTAATGCTTTAAAAACCTGGAAACTATGCTTTTTATATTTTTTTAACGTTTCGAAATAATGAGGATGTCGTTGAGGTAAATAAAGATATACTTATTTAGAAACCTTTTGAATATGGTTATAATTAGGCGTTGGAAACTGGTAAGGGCGTTAGTAAGTTCCAAAGGCATTATTCGGTATCCGTAATTCCCGTATATTGTTCGAAAAGCAATTTTCCATTTTTTTTCTTTTTGCTATTTTAATACGGTAGTAACCGTTTCGACGGTTTAATGCGGTAAACCATTTAGCTTTGCTTATGTTTTCCCTTAAGGTATTTATTAAGGTTAAAGGATAGCCGTTTTTAATGGTAATATCGTTTAGTTATCGGTAATCGACTATGCGTCGATAAATCGGATCTTTATCTTAGTTAACTTTCTATTTGCCGTCTTTGATTTTAGGTACTATAAGTACATGGTATCCTGCAGGGGATTCGAATAGGTAAATATAACCTTTTTTTAGGTTTAATTGGATACTTTTCCATAACGCCTTTGTCTTTTTTAGATTTATGTAGTAAGTCTTGTAAAGCTTAGGATAATATTCTTTTTTAATAGGTATGCGATAGTCCTCTTCTCCATATAAAAGTAGTTCGTAGTTTTCTTTCATTTTAAAAAGTTGTCCGAATCGCTGGTACTTTGGAGGTATAGTACTGGCAAAGTTTGATACCTTAGCTTTTCGGATTACGTATTAGACTTTTTTAGACCTTTTTTTAAAAGGAGTTAATTCGTAATCTTAAAAAAGCTAGCAAGTTTTCCACTTAATTAACGGGTTATTAGAATTAAGCTACGGAATCCTTAAGATAATATCATAATTTAAAATATTTGCAATATCCAACGTAAAATGCTTTTGGTACCTTTAGATTTATATTAAAAGTTTTTTAGTTTTGTTAAAGATACGTTTGTTATCGTACTAAAAAAGATTTCCATTAACTGTCCGTAATTTATAGGACTTTAGCTTGTACTTTTAAGGAATATAATGTTTTTCGGCCACTGCTGGCGAAATGAAGTTTTCTTTTTCTTTAAAGTTAATCATAGCTTTAAAGGTTTGGCTTTGGTACTAAATAAGAATTTCGATCTAACTTCGTAATACTTTTTTTGCCTTACATAAGGTCTTGGTTCGCAAAACTTCTCGATACCTTAATTGCGAAAGCCTTTGCCATTTTTTAACTTTGTAAATCTATTCGATAAAAGGTATCTTTATTTGTGGGCGTTCTTAACTGCGTATTTGGTACATTTATCGTCCATGCAAGTATACCACTTTCGTTAGCCAATCTAGTATTTTACCTTCGTAATTTTTACCTTTAACGTTTAAAAAGGTTTCCGATTAGAAGTTAAGATTTTTGCAGGGCTTGCTCCCATATCCAGAAGTTTATGCCTTAAGCATATTATAAAGATATAGCATAAGCAACCTTAAGTAATAGCTTTTCGGCTTTGATCCGAATCGGTGTACAAATAACAAGATCGAAGATATTCGGGCTATCGGGGAATTTCGATATATCTGTAGTCGTTATCGGGTTTTATAAAAGTTTTTTCGTCCTAACCGGGCTAATAATCGTTATCTTCCTTTATTCGAAGGTAAATTAAACAATCGTTATCGTTACAGGCCGAAAAATGGAAAAGTCCGTAACTATTAACAAAGTTTTATTTAGGGGCTTCGGTTTTAAGGTAGACCGCCCGTTTTGGGAGTTCGCTAGATTTAGGGGTTTTTTGCCCGTAGTTGTTAAGTTTTGGGCGTATCTGGCCATATTCGTAATATATTTCGTACTTTTGCATATTTAAATAACATTCGTATCCTAGCTTTATAACTACCTTAAAAGCTGGTTATCCGGGATAATACTTACAGGCTTTAACTGTTTAATTTTAGCAAGTCGGGTAACGCGCGTACTCTAAGTTACCGTTTAGTTTATAGTAAATCTTTGCAATGGTATATTCCTGTTAAAAAAAAAAGTAAAATTCACTTTATTCTTTTTTTTCGTTTTTACTATTTAATTTTTATTCGGCTATTCGGGCTCTTTTTTTTTAAAAATCTCTCCTTCCCTGGAGTTTCTTTTAGCTGGAGAACAACATTCGTTATTATAATCGCCTTTTTTTGCGACAGTTAAAGCATTTAATATTTAACTTATCCTTTTTACGTTCTTTTAAAATAATATTTACTTTCTTTTAAATCCTGTCCTTATTTTTGCTTCCTTAAAACTTGCTATTTAAATTTCAATCGTTCTTTTTTCTATTAAATCCTTTTTTTTTTAGGTACTTATTAAAGTTACGTCTGTCGGCAATAATGGCCTTATTAATATAATCCTAGAAAAGCTTTATTTTAGGTACCTTATACATTTCGTCCTTAGCTTATAACTTTAGGTTATCGTAATAAAAGCAAAACAAATCATTTTCCGGTAAGTAGAAAGTTGTTATAAGGCAATTAAACTCCGTTATGTACTTAGCTACTAATTTCGTCTGTTAGAAAAAGTGCAGCTTTTTAACGGCATTTTGTTACTTATTTAAGTTTCTAAACAAAGTTCGTATTCGCTTTTTTAAATATTTGTAATTATTAAAAATGTAATTAATAAGGTTAGATAATTCGTTAAAGTAATTTTCGAAGTAATCCTTTATAATTGGCTTAAACTATAAAAAAACCCTTCCTGCAAGCAGCTAGGAAATATCTAATACCTTTTAATAATTCTCCCTTAAGGAACTTTCGAAAAACTTAAGATAAAGTTTGGCTTAAACTAAAAAATCCTTTTACATTTATGGTACCGTCGTAAGGTTTTGGAAGGGTTAGCTTATAACCTTTAACCTCGGGCATCCCATAATAAGCAAGAGGTGGAACAGTATTTTCGCGGGATTAATTTACGCCAAATAAAAGCAATATCGAAAATCTTTGCTGTCGAGCAAGTTTAGCATTTTCCCTTTTCACCGCCTAAAGTTTAGTTATCAAGGTACGCAGCTTGTCATTAATCGTAAGTTCTCTTTTTTTACCTTTCGGGCTGTCGGATTCTTTTTCTTCTTCTTCCGGTTCGTTTTCCTATATCTTAATAGTTTCCTTTGGAGCCGGGAAAGGTTGTTGCTGGGAAAAAGGTCCTTCTTAAGACCGAATATTAACGGGGGCTATGTTGTCGATTAAAGAAAGAACTTCTTTAATAAAGAGTAAGATATTTTAATCCAGTTATTAATCGCTTGCTAATGAAGGCGATCGGGTATATCGTTTATCTTTTGAAAGCCGTTCTGTAATATCGTCTTTATTGGGTTCAGAAAAGCTTATCCCTAATTGGACCTTAAACCATTCGTCGGCTGTTAATTAAAAAGCTATTAAAATGTAACGAACCTGTTACATAACGACCTGGAAGTGTGATCAATATCCGAAAGGGGTTCTTAATTTGTAGATAACAATAGGGCGAAAAATAATTCAGTAATTTGTTCGTTAAAAGGTTTTACGGACTTTTCCCATAATCGCAAAACGTTGCCTTTAATTAAAGACTTAAATTAATAGCTAAAAAGCGAAACTAAGTAGGTATTATTTATAGGAAAAACCCATCCACTATATATCCTTTGGTTTTCTATGGGTATGTCGTGGATCTGCTGGATCTGTATGATCTGGTCCAGATCTATCAGATCCTCCAGATTACATCGAAATGCCAAAACACCTATACCCGAAGTTTAACCGTAGGGTGTCCTTGCCCAGACAGGGAGAGCAGGTCCTGATTCGTAACATTATTTAGACCAATTAATTATGTACAGCAGTAGCACCGATTATGCCCAGTTAGTCGAATTTATTCATACTTTTTAAGGGGGATATATCGAAAAAAAAACGTTTAATTATTTAAAGATTAAAGTTAAATTTTGAAATTACTGGATTATAACGAATTTATAACAGTTAGCGAAAAACGTTAAGACAGCGTTTCCGACTTTCTATAAAACCTTAATAAACCTCTTCAATTAAGATGATCTTAATTAGAAAGAAATTAAGGATATTAATAATTAACTACGTAATAAAACCTTTGGGAAAAGGCCGAAACGAAATAATAGTAAAAAATCCCAAACGAGCCGAAACAACAATAACAATAAGCGGAAAGGCTAGAAGTTAAACCTAGAAAAATTCGGTACAAACCGTGCTTAAACCATAGGCATACGATACCTTAATACTATTACGCGTTCTCTAATAAAGCTCTAGCAAAGTTTAAACTTAATAAAGGAATTTTAATATTGGTCCAAAACCGAATTATTTCCGATTAATCCTTAAAGAAAAAAATTAATTGTTTATCGAAAATTATGGAGAAATTAGCTATTTAAGAGATAAATTAATTTTAACAAGAATTAAACAAGTTTTAACGTACTTTTTGATTTTTGATTAACGCAGTACGATAAACGTCGCGTTTTACCGCCCAAGAAAATCGGCTATAATAAACTTAAAGTTTACGATGTATAGTTTTAACCTAATTCATAGGTTTCTAAACTATAAGATAACGATTTAAAACGACGGTACATACGCAAAGAATAACTTCGTTCCGATTAAAGGATATGAAAAAGTAATATGCTCCTTTAAAGCCTTAAAGACCTTAAAGCGTTACGTTTATACAACGTAGCCTACTGCGGAAATTTCGCCTATAACCTGGTACTTTTCCGGCAGTTCCGAAAAAAGGAGTATTAATAAAACAACCGGGGAACCAACAATTTTTCTCGAAATAAATATAATCAAATGGTTACTACGCTGATACATAAGTTTAATTAATTCGTTATCGAAAATATTAACGTAATAGCTACCTATACAGCTTTCCTATCCTACAAACGAAACGTTAACTTATATATAGCGAAATCATTACGAATCGGTAACGGTACGATATAGCACCTAAAACTAGGACATCCAGGGTCCGGGATAATCGCCCAATTGCAATCCTATATAAAAAGAATCCGCTTAAAAGGTTTTACAACAGTCGAATACCAGGCATGTAGCAAGGCGAAAGCCAAAAGGCAAATACGCCGTAAGCCGAAAGAAAAAGCTTTCTAATTAAAATAGCGAATCGCTATCAACTTTACAAATTTCGAAGAAAACCCTAAAGAATACGAATATGTTATGTTTGTAACTAATAAATACTTAGAATATATTTAGGATATTTACCTAAAAAGTCGAAAGCAAATTATAATAATTACAACGTTCCGATACATCCTAAAGGTTTTAAAGAATTAGGATAACGTTTTTTTTTAAGTATTAGAATGCGATAACGAAATCTTAAAAAATTTCCAGCTTAAAAATATACTTTAATCGTTTCCTTTTAATATTAAACTTAAGCCTTTAATACCGCATATCTAGGCCCAAGACGGAAGTGCAAAGCGCTTAAAAGACGTAATTAAAAGAAAAGCGATTACGATACGAAATAACGTTAAATTACCTTCGTTTTCGATTGTATACATCTGTAAAGCGATAATATATCTATATAACCATACCTCTAAATACGCACTTTTTTAACAAAAGCCATACGAAATTTATTACATTTATTTAACGTATAAGGACGGCGTGGTAGTATTTAATCGGAAACCTTAACAGACCTACCTGCAAGTATATGGCTATATAGCCTATGCTATAATAACTGCAGCTATAAAGAAAGAACAGAAACTTTAAAAGCTATATTTTAAGGTATAAATTAGGTTTTTCGTCGGTTACCGATGCACGAATATCTACGAATTACAGAACTTATTAATTAACAAGGTGATCGCTATTCGAAACCTACAGGTTAACGAAAAGGCTATCTTTTCAAGTAATATCAAGAATTTAAAAAACGACTTTTTGTACGTTATAAAAAAAAGTTACAAAGGTTATCACGACAAAAAAACTATTTAATTAAAAACTAGGTTATCCAAATATACAAACATAAAAAGAAAACGAAAACCTAAACGAAACAACTTAATTACCGGTCAAATAGGAAAGGGAGGTTAAAAGTAATATAAGTATACGAAATATACGGAATGGGGAAAAATAAGCTTGTTCGTATGGAACTAATCATCTTTATACGACCGTTATATTCGAACTATTTCCATCGTTTAGGCCATTACTTCTATTAGCGTCTGTTTTAATAACTGATAAGATTAATACGCTAACAGAAATTGTAAAAATAGCTTAAACTTTTATTATTTTATTTAACCCAAAGTAACGGTAAAAACGAAGGTACTCTACGGGTTATGAACGTAAGCTTTCTATACGTTCCGCGTCGAAAAGATGGTTAACGGTACGAATACAAAATATGGGAAGTTGTATTTAACGCAGGACGATTAACTTATTTTGTTAATACGATCGATAACTGGCTGGTAAACTGCAGAGGTTTAAAAAAGTTAACTACCCGAAATACGCGTTGCTTTAATCGGAAAGGTTTCGATACGAAAATATATAAAATCCTTAAGTTGTAAAACCGGATATACAGGCGCGATTTACCGCTACCGCTGTAAGGCCATAAAAAGCTGAATATATACTCGTTAAGGAAATTATTTCGTAAGGCCGAAAAGGCTTACCTATAAAATTACAAGGAAATAAAATTTTAGAAAATGATTAATCAAGTTTGTGCTAAAAGGAAATAGGTTTTAAGGTATATGTAAGTATATATCTACAAGTTCAACAAGCATAATTAGTTGCAAAATACAAAATACGTTTCATTGTACGGGGCGATTAACAGCTAAGAAACACTTGTAATAATATATACGCATCTACTTTAGCTAAAAGATTATTTAAAACCTTAATCGTTATTACGGCTATATTCGACTTAAAGCTAAAGCAGTATAACGTTGTTAACGCCTTGGTTAACGTCTAGCTATCTTATAAAATATATATAAAAATACCTTTAGAATATTCGTATCATAATAAAGATTTCTTAATTACAAAGACATTAACGTGCCACACAAGCGAACGGCTCGCACAAGCGAGCGGCTCATTTCTCGGCACCTCCTAACAACACACTCAAACTACTCAACCACAACACCTCAAATCAATTCCAATCAATTGAATACTTCTGTGCTAACTGTATCTACAGCTTCCTTCCAAACATGCGCATCATATTAAGCCCTGTTGCGGACGCCGTATTGCCATTCCTTCCTCCTAACCTATATGCGACCGACCACCTGCAGTAACTGTTGGCAGCAATTCTTTGCTACGACCTTTCTGCTGGCTTAAAGAACTTGTTCATCCTATATAGCAAGTATTCATCTTTCTGGGAAACGTTTGTTTTAATCGTATAATTGCGTAGGTCTCGAGTTATTGCAAAATCAAGTCCGACACGACCTGCCATACGCCCTGCCATACGCCCTACCATACCCCCTGCTATACGCCCCGCAACGCCCCGCGACGCCCCGCAACGCCCCGCAACGCCCCGCAACGCGCCCCCCAACGCGCCCCCTAACGTGCTTTCCAACACGTCTTACAACACGCTTCTCGATATATCTTCAACGTACTAAAGCCGGACAGGAAATGCTCGCGTATATAGGTTAAGGATTCGGTTAATAATCGCTTTCTCGACGCTCGGCTTTAGTTCTTGCGAAAGGGGGGTAATATTAGCTGGGACGCGTTGGGGGTCGGTCGGTCGCAGGCGGGTTAAGGAGAGGGAATGGCAATACGGGATCCGCAACAGGGCTTAATATGATGCGCATGCTTGAAAGGAAGCTGTAGATACAGTTAGCAAAGACGTATTTAATTGATTGGAATTGATTTGAAGTGTTGTGGTTAAGTAATTTGGGTGTGTTGTTGCAAGGTGCTGAGAAATGAGCCGCTCGCTTGTGTGAGCCGTTCGCTTGTGTGGCACGTTATATAAACTAAAAAAGTTATTATTACTTTAACAGAAGAGATTTATTAAAACGCTTAAAAATTTAAAACCTAACCCCGTTTTTTATAAACCCTCTTATTTTATTTGTTAAAAAGTACTTATCTTTTTCTTTATAGACGATATCGTAACGGCGTACTGCA